>JACEOJ010000206.1:489006-540611 GCA_013761285.1 Campoletis sonorensis
TCTCTCTCCCCCCCCCCCCCCCCCCCCCCCCCCCCCCCCCCCCCCCCGGGCATAAAGTTGACAAACAAAATCTTCATGCAAAATTACAGTTATCGGAGATAATTAGATGATTTCCTGACATGCCTTTTGATCATAGAAATTAATAATGAAATTTTTCATTAAATTTATAATCATTTGAGACAAAGATCCTTTTTACTTTCATTTTAATGATATTTTTTTTTTTCATGACTGTTAATCGTAGTCAAGAGCCAAATTAATCCGTATAATTGGAATTCTTTTAAAAAAGAAAAGAAAAGATAAAATCAATATTGTAACAACCGAACTGACTGATATTGACGACTATTACTCGGTGCGTGTGATAAATGTATAAATAAATCGGCGTATACGGAGATAAACTATGGACAACATTTCGTGTATTTCCGAAGAAAAAACGACGTCTGTGCTGCTGAATTCTCAAACAGACGCCCATAGATCTCACAACTGTTTTATGTATGACGATATATCTTTTCTCTTTTTCCCCTTCCACTCTATCGGGGACTGAGTCTCAAAAAAAAAAATATTAAAATCGGTTTAACCTCAAAATTGATCATCTCATGAGCGAAAGTGAATACTATATATACACTAAAATAAAAAGAGCTTAAATTGTTTTAAAAAACACTGGAAATTGTCTTACCTTCCGTTTGTATATACAACAACGACTATTCCATCCTATTCAATCTTTTCTCCCTTTTTTATCCATCACACGGTATTGTGTTAACTGCAAAGAGGCGTATATTGTGCTTGTTAAAATGTTTTTGCGGTCTTTACGTGACTAAAGCTGTACAATCGATACACATATGTTTCCACAAGATTAAAGCTGCCGTTTCCATTTCAACGGGTACAAAAACCAAAATGCCTCCCGTGTTACACGTGTCGTTCGAGCCAGGGTAAATCAGTATCCTCATGGCTCACGTGACATCCGCTAATGGTTAAGCCCTCGTAAAACTCGATTCTTATCCATATCTTGAGCAGATCGATGTTAATAATGTTAAAGCTTCCATTGACTTTTATTTCTTGGCGTATCGGCAAGTTATGTTGCTTGCACTGGTCAAAACGGCTGTAAACTTTGTTTTTCAATTGTTTAAAAGCTCAGTATGCAGGCCCCAAGATCATGAGCTCTAACTGCGACGGTCGTACTCTCGAATCTGCTCCCCTTAATGTGTAGTTCTTGTATTACGTCTGACTCATTTTTATTCTCAACTGAATTTTTGTCCTTTTGCCGCAGTAGAAATGTCGTTTCCCTGTAACGTCTTTTTTTTTTTCTCTTCGCAAAATAATACTGTATAGACATCCTCGTCTCAGATACGAGAAATAGCGCTTTCAGCCTTGAGATATTTTTAATGGACGTTAAAATATTAACGGCTGTGATCATCCATCGTTTCGCTTCGTTTTAATCTCACAATCTTAGGTGCGTGTCGCCCGGTATACTGTTTCAAGTTCTGTCGAGTTTAGCAGAATCGTTCATTTGACTGGGCTGTTAAAAGTTTTGATCGCCAAACTACGGGCTTTTACGCTCCCTCGCACAGGAAATCAACGAATTTATTTATTTCGAATAATCTGGGAAAAATATTTTACAGGATTTACAATTCGAAATATTGTTGTAAATATTGTTGTACACGCTTTTCATTGGATTTATTAATCATTCGTTTTACTTTATATTACAATCTATGAGCATACATTTCAGTTTTTTTTTTTTTTTTTTTTTTTTCATCTATAGAATCTGCGTAAATTAAACGTCGATGGAGCCTCAGGTGGATCAACCCATTCAAATAAACCTTCAAAATTGTCAAACTTCGTTAAAGGTATCAGTGTAATAAATTGCATTAAACTTCATATTTCAATTAAAATTTGATAAATTATCAAATCGCAAATATTCCATACGTTGAAATAATTTTTGAAAATTATTCATTCCTGTTTTTACTGTTTCATTATGTTACATTTTAATTCTGCGAATTTCGAAGTTAATTCGTTATCCAACAAGATGATTTTTTTCACTGTGATTGTAATAATTTTGTAGCTTGTAGCTGTTTTTTAATCAATAGCGCTGATAACGCGTGTATGCAATGGCGTCTCAGACCTTGTTAATAACGTTAGCCGATGACATCTTGACCCTTCGGTCTTTCGTCTTGCTTTTACGTTGCCCCACGGTATACAACACACGTGAACCATGAACAAGCTTTTGGTTCTGCTAATTCGAGGTCAGACTTGGCGCGCGTAGACCGATCACTCCCTCGATAACGGCCCCTCTGGGCCAATCTCCCCGTCGATTTTTTAAACCCTAACTTGAACATTCTTTCAGACCCTAATGCCGCAGTCGGAGAAAATAGTGAGTTTCTACCCGCCATATACTCTGTCATTGCCATAAAACAACAATGAACCACGTTTTATGTATTGAAAAAAAGTTATTCATTGATTTGGCTCAAATCAATATTCTGCATTAAGACAATTTTCTATGACATTGAAGTTTCGAATGAAAATGATTTCTTCAATATTTTACATCGATGTGTTCCTGTTAAGAATTATTGTTTTTAACAACAAATAGATAAACATCTGTATGCTGTTGTATGCCTCCTATTAATCTGATCGTTTTGGTGTGTTTTATTTAAGATTCACGAAATTGATAACACGACAACAAAAACTTAAGATTCATTTATCGAATACTTGTTTATCTTGGAGGCATTTTCCGATGTTTTTCGCGAATTCGATTTGAGCTTATTTATTCAAAGAGCATTTGGCCCGGTCTGTTTAGAGGCTCCACCTGATGGTGTTTCATGAAAACACACTTGCAACAGTTATCGATAGGCTTCGTCAGTACGAACTGTCATCATATGGTCGTATTTTCATTGTAATACGAATAGATTTCTGTCATCACTTTTGTACAACTCGATGAAATTCTCTGGTTTCACGCTCATCGAAAATTTATCATAATTCGACCACTACAAAGTTTATTTAAAGTGTACTACAATGTGTGGAACAAAAGTGTCGCCTACGCGACACTCAACGATCGTATTTGCGTCGGTTTAAATAGTGTTCAATGCTGCCGAAGCGCCCATACTACAGTGGGTCGTAACTCAATTTTCTCACCAAGTTTACCACAACTAATTGGGAGGCGAAATTCCAGATACATTGATAACCGACATATACACATACATGTGAAAGAAGATGAAATTCCTATAAAAATGATTACAATACCACAGTACATATAGAACGTTGTACTTTTTTCAACTTTGGATAAAAAATGACACTGTTTTGGCTAAGGACCAATAGATTGGACAATATAAAACCGGGCCGAAACATTTTGTGATTTCAGCCATTTTTACACGGGTTTTCCTTCAGTTTGCGAAATTCGTACAAATATAAAGTAAAAATGTGGGAGAATGAAAGATGATTGCAAAAACAAGAACATTTATTTGTTCCATGGAAATGTTAGACATTTTAACATTGTTATTCATCATATGTAAGTTGAAACAAATGACCATAACCATATTTTATGTGAAAATGATTTGACTTTCACTAGTGAATTGATTTTTATTTTTTTACTTTTTTTCTAAACCCTCAACACGATATTAGGATACAAAAAGTTTTTCTTAATACATAAAAACCATTGGATTATAAAGACTTAGTTGATCCTATTCGATGAAACCCATTTCTTTGTATTAATACAACGGTTGACGATGTCTACGATATGGAGGGTAAGAGACGATTCACGACGTGTTGTGACGATATGAAAAGATTTTGCAAAGATAACGAGCATCCCCGAGAGAAGAGAGAGGGAAGGGGGGACGCCCCGACAACTTACCGTGAGGCAAAGCTTTTGCTATTGTTATGATTATTATCATCATTAGAGTATTCTTATTCTCAACCTAGCAATCGAGCTATCCATCCTCTATCTGTACTTCATCGTTGTTGTTGCCGCCGTCGTTGTTCCCGTTAACATCGTCGTCTTCCTCCTCGCAGCCCCTCTTTCCCTCGGATAAATAAAATAATCGTCCGCAATGCCTTTTGTTCGTTTATAGAATGAACGGCATTTCTCTTAGACGTTTACAGCAAACTGGATAGTGTGTCAGTTACAAGATATTGTGCACGACAACGATATCTCAGACCAATATTTTCTCCTCGCTGGCTCATATTCTGCTCCGGGAATTCTTTAACCCTATGAAGTTGACAATGCTCATGATGACAGTTTACAATCAGCAATACTTTTATTCTAACGTATCAAATTTAAACGAGAAAGTTTAATCTGGCCTCTATGCCTGTGAAGCCACACAGGAAAACGTTGTATTTGAACAATGATTCTCTCGATATTCTCATTGGACTTCTTTTAAATAGTAATTGCAACGGAACAAATTTTTTTACCACGGCGTTTCGTAGATAGGACTGTGACAATAATTGTCTTATACGTACTCAAAAAAATGGATGAAAAACATATTACATTGCATCGTAATATACATGTATATCGATGTGCACATCGAAATTCGCATGTGCAGTTCAGTTTTCTCTTTGATAATAGTGGTAGAAGAATACTGGGTTTAAAAGGTGAAAATTCTCTTCCAATGATTTAGGATTATTTTGAAGGCCGAAATGAATCTTACATTTTGGGCGTAACTAAGAATAACCACTCAATTATATTCTCGTTTATTTTATTCGATTTCTTTGATTTCGGTCAATACAATTGTACAAATTGCGAGCTTCCACGCTGACGAATTTACTCTTCGATAATGGTATTATCATCACCTCTTTTTTCTGATGTTATAAACGATTGTGCGTGTTCTTCGAATAGCTCTCCAACATAATGTTCGGGAAACCATGCCTTCAAAGGATCTTCCAATATCTCAAGCTCGCGACGACCATTTTTAGTTATTACTTTTCCGTCTATGTTGAGCACAACCAAATTGGGAATAGAGACAATGTGAAATTTCTTTCTCATTGATTTACTCAATGAACCTACCGGTATGGCGTACCTGTTGGGCGTAAATTTGCAAGGTTAACGGGACCGCTAGATCGATTTTACATCGATTATATTTTATTCATTGTGTGATACAAAATGACTTACCAAGAATCGTGTTTGGTTGAAAAAAATTTGGACATTTCGTCATTATCGTAATCCGAAGGTACGAAAATCACTTCGAGATGGATATCTTGTGCTTTTGCCTCTCTGTAAATCTCTTTCAGTCTCGGCAAAAATATTTGACAGGGCGGACTCCATGAGGCTGAAAAGTACAGAATGACGTATTGAACGTCACGCATAACCTCTCCTGTTATAATTGCTTCTTCTTTTTGATTCATCAGAAATTTACCACTAAGTAAATCCATGATCTTTCCCTCTAATTCATATTATTCTACATTTACAAATAACGGTTTGGGTAATTTAACAGGTTGTTGTAAGTTCCTAATAACCTCAATCGAATTTTTCCATACATCAGGAAAGTTGTCAGGCCTTTGTGAATTCAACGCTTTTTTGTTCTTCTCGATTCCATAAACAGCAGTAATCATGGAAAAGCAGAACTTAACCAGAATGAATTCTCTCTGAAAAGATAACAAATGCGTCGAGAGTTTGCCACGTAGGTGTCGTTTATTACGTATGCAATCATTAAGCTGGAAAATCCGTGTCGAACTTGCCAGGAATTTTCAATTTAACGCTGTAAGGGGGAGGAAAAAAGTACATTGGCATCCTTGCTACGTAGCATATGCCACGCGATAGAATTTTCCACAGAGTGTAAATTAAGGGCATTGTGGAGTGTATGAAATTTTAGCGAGGAGAAAAGAATTTGGTAATTACATCAATGTTTTTTTTTTTTCTCAAAGCAAATTTCTGTTGTGTTTTCTTTCACATTGTTGGCTTTCACCAATTGCTGATCAATTGGAACGCTGTGACAAATGCTGGAAATATTTTCACGTACCTATCTATAGTAATAATTAAATGCGTCGAATTTTTTTTTTTTTTGCATAATCAAGCATTTCTGCATAATGCTCGAGAAAAAATAATGCGCAGCTTATTTCTTGAATTATAATTAGAAATACAAGTTTGGTTTTTTTGAAGATATAAAATAATGAATTGTCAGATTTGTTGAATGTTTTATCGTATTCCATAAACTGTTGCTTGCCTGAGTGGAAACGGGATTTGAGGCGTCTTCGATGTTGCTCTCTGAGAATGAACTTGTACAACAAGGAAATTTCAAATACCTATACACACGCGTGAAGTGATGTTCGACAGGATAGATTTTTCGTTCAGATGGAGATTCACTTTCGTAGATATAACCGTGCGAATCCTTAATTCGGTAAACACCAGCAAGATTGGTATATCAGCAAACTCGGGTATATTCTCACTTTCTCGTCTCTATCTTTCGCGAAACGCCTCTCCAACGGGTTCAGCTTCCTTTTAGACGTTTATAGGAAACTCGAAAGTTCCCTTTACCCTTGATGATAGAGAGGCTAGGCGCAGCGGTGCCCGCTTCGTGTCTGCTTTCCCTTATCGAAATTCTTAATTAGAAAATTTTAATTATGTTTTGAGCCTGTAGAGAAATAACAGGATGGTGGGTGTTGGGAGGAGGGGGCGAGTCTATGGAGTATGAGGGTGAATGAGGGCTGGAAAGTAAGAAGATGCATCAGATCGAGGTGCGGCCATGAAGAGACCAGGGAACGAAGAAGATAGAAAGAGTTGTATATCCAGAGAGAAAAAGAGAGGCAAGATCTGAAGCCCGGGCAATGAGGCTACACTCAACATCTTTTCCCATCTTCTTCCTCAATACATTCAACATTCACAGAGGCGCGACCGTTCTGATGATGCTGCTTCGAGAAGATATAGTGCACATTTCTCTGCAAAACTATATAAGACCCAGACGACCACGCTCGCAATTGAAAGCTTTGTATATACACATTTTGCTCCCCTCGAGGCGTGCATTCGTATTGGCGTACGACCGACTGAGAACAAGAAAAAAGTTGGGACTGAGGAAGAGGCCAAGATGAGAGCTTTGAAGGCAATTAAGCTTGTATCGCGTGGGCGCCTAATAAAGATTCTTCCACGTCGTCGTTTCGACTTCTTACGCGGTATCATTTTGCAATTTTAAACTTTTTCGCCTTGTCTTTTGTTTCGGTTATTCGTGTACCAAGAAGATACCATAGGCAGGGCTTAAGACATTTCATTGTGACCTCGTTGCATTACGAATATTCGATTAATTAGAAGTATTAATGTACCCATGCCCATGGAAGCCCGTGTTTGCCTTCGGGTTAGCGGCAATCTTTTAATTACTGATAGAATTTCCATAAGAAATTATAACTCCAACCTAGACTGCCAAAAATTGCACGACTTAGGCTTCACAACCAGCTGTGGTGGTTTTACACATATTTTTCCAAGTCCTTTATAAAATCATCGTTTTAATCGGGACTAACTTGAAAATAGTTCTTGCGTGGAAAACCAGCAGCCGTGCGAGAGGTAGGACTTATGAGGCCTCGGTCCATAAATATGAACTAACCTGGTAAGTGCCATCGTGCCACAGTTGCCTCCAAGGGTCTGCTGTGGTGTCGTACCACTTCGTAGCAGTTCGTAGGATTCTAGTTTTGCCGGAGATTTGCAAAGCATCAGTTGGTTTGGGGCTTCCACTTAGACTCACCCTTACGAAAACTCCGTGTAGACCCAGCGAATTATTTTCATATGGGTTCTTCGTTCTTGGGATATGCTGGAGTGCGTGAGAGTCTTTGTACCGAGAGGGTTACCTTCTCTCAGAGGAATGAACTAGAACAGGCAGAGTAACAGGGTCCATAGAGACCAGAAGCCTCTGCTGATGGTGTGAGCCACATGGATCGTTAATCCCAGTATGAATATGCTATCCTGGCGACATTGTTGTAAATCTTACCTCCCAACTAAACCATCTTGCTCGATGTTTATTCTTCCTCTGCTTTCCCCCTTTGCCTATCTGTTGAACATTTGCAAAACTTTCTCGAAGTTAAAGTCATTTGAGGTTTAAATATTCGACATCAGACAATATCAGACGATTGCGCACTTCGGTTGTTTGTTTGGTTTTACATGATCCCAGTTACGTTGGATCACCAATTTTCCTGGATACCGTTGTTCACAATGTTCACAAATGTTTGTGACGAAAATCGTCTGACCATGAAGATATTTGGACATGAACATGTTTTGGAATAAACGGAATAGAATTGATATTTTTTGGAAACAGATAGTCAAGGAGAAACTACATTTAAGAGCACAGTTTTTTGACCCACGGTTTGAAAATACACAAGTATTGTGAAAATACAGTTTTCGTACAGCTATTATGCCTGAGCTCTTCAAACTTTTGACATAGTTTGGTATTTACCGTGTACTTTTTTCGTATGGTATGCACCAATCTTCTGACAGCCAATTGCATTGTAACTTTATTTGTATGACTTTTGTATGATTCAAATGTCGCGAATAATCGATTTAAATCTCAATATGATCGATTTTTGACGGAAAGGAACTAGTTTAATGGCTCGAATCACCCGCTCGAGAATTCCCCGTCTATACGGAAATGTTAGGCAACAGGTTTCTGCAGTCGAACGATGGAACATCAGCGATGCGATGCGAATCGAATCCTCCACGCGCCGTCGAAGCTCAGCGACGCCAAGTGAGACGCGCGAATGTTATATCGTGGAAAACGCGCCCGCGCGCCCGCGCCTCCTAAACTCGGATAACATTCGAGGCACGCGCGCGATTACCTCGGGGAGAACTCGTCGTGCGTGACGAATCTCCGCCACCGCTCGCGGTGATGGCAATGGGTTCTGGTGAGCAACTCTGACTCTTCATCGTAAAATAGCTATGAAGCGCACGAGCAGTCCCCGATTAGGTTAAATTTCCCTCCATCCTTCTACCGACTGCTCGTTGTTCTCATTGCTCTGCCTATAATAAGAGAATACTTTCGTCGGCTGTTATATCGTTTGGACCGAAAGCCATTGTCAACATTGACTAATTCTGACGTGATTTAGAATCCATTCTATCAGGGTGGAACCCAACATTTCCAGTCTCGAATTCATGTTTTTGGTTGGAAATAAGTTTTTTAACGACTTGCAAATGGAATTCAATGTTCAAGCGGGCTTGCATGCTAATTCCTGGAAGCTCCAGAATGTGAACCCCCGTAGTTTTGAATTTTGATGTCATGAAAGGAAAATTATGTTTGCACAAACCGAAACTGTGTTCAAGAATTGTTCACATAAGTTTCTTTTTTCGGCTTTCTTGAATCTGTAACAGAATCCTGATAATCGCCTTGGGAGGATTTTGGAATCGTCATTTTCTGCGTGCCTTTCCATTCTGGGGGCTTTCCATACACATGTGGAGAGGGACCAAAAGTAAGCTTAATCCAACTTGCTAACGGTTTAGGAGTCGAATAACAAGAAATCCTAAATGAGGTGTCCTGATCTTATCGATTGTTTGATTATAAAGGCAATCGGTTTTTTATTGCAAACGTCCCCTACATTTTCTGAGCTTAGCGCATATTGCCTTGCTGGATAGATCAATTGGTGGTTCGAACCAATTAGAATTAGTCATAGTCCAGGGGTAAATATATGCCAACCAGAGATTCTCTGTTGGTGCGTGACAGGAGAATTACCGGACCTGTCACTAGAGAGGCCACGTAAGCAATGCAATGTTCCCCAATCCCTCTCACGTTTCTCGGATGCGTAGTAGTCACCGATCCCATTGCAAAGCTTTTCCAGTCACTCTTCCATTTCCAGGCGGGATCAATCTTGTATGTGGTCAATTGAATTTAGTCACTGTCTCCGTCAGAAGGATCTCAGAATCCGTGTAAGTGAAACGTAGATCTCACACATTTTCATCAATCCCTTCTCGATGTTACGTACATCGATTTCTTAGCTCGTAGCTTCAGTGACATCATCCAATACTTTGCCGATAATTTGTAGTGACCTTGTCTTGCGACAAAACACTTCTGATTGATCAAACTACCGTGCTGCCAGCAGACTCCTAAATCAATATACCTATTTTCGTTTATTCTCCTTTACTCTACAAACTAAGGATGTACGCATCGTGGGAAGCGAATTCATAACAGCTCGATTTTGTTCCAGACATATTAAACCGTATATGTGTGAGCTCGCACCCTTTTTCTGTTCTTGAGGGCGTGGTTCGTTCGAGAATCTTCACTATTGGCAGCGCTTGCCGGATATGAAATATGGGCATCCATGCTGTAAATTCTATTAGCTAGACGTTGATTTCTTCCGGACTGTGATGGTGTCAAAGTATTTCGCTTTGCGAATCGTTCGATTCGATCATTCAGAAATTATAATCATTGAATCAGGAGTTCCTCGTGATGAACTCTGTCGTTGAATACTAACAAGCCAATACTTTATGATGTCAAATAGGTTTAATTTAATATATGTTACAACGGAAGATTATACAATTATGAAATTATGAAACTGAGATTTAAACTCATTGTACTGCAATGACAAGTTTTCATTACCACAATCGTGATGCTACTTTGGTTTACTCTTCACTTGTTACTTTATATTTAATACACAGCATCGAGATTCGCCCAGGTTCAAGAGTTTATGCCAATCGAAAGACATATTTTCAAAGACCGATTCTTCCCGTTTCTTTTTCCATTTAAAAATCGGTCAAGGGGCAAAAAAACTGACATGAAATGCCAGAAACTTAGAATTTCGACCCAGTGAGACATGAAAATATAATTTCAACGATGTAGTGCCGATCATAAAATGAATTTCGTTGGTGGTACATGATTTTCGACAAAAGTTTACCATGCACGTCATATGTGCTACAGCGGATGAGTGCGCTGACTTAACGATCCCGACAATCGGGAACTGCAGTTTACTTCGTCACCGCAGAATCTTACTTACATCATGTACATGAACGAATGCATACTTGCGGTTGCCTCAAAGGTTTCAACATACCTCGTGCTTACAGCTACCACGTTAGGCATTTATACCAGTATCCAGTTAAGGATGGCGTCACTAGAAAAGGTGAGCAGGTAGAAAGCATATAGCTACGAAGCTTTCTGTTGTGAAAGGAAACCATCGCCTAATCGTGTGCCATACCAGATTAAGTCCATGTCGCAGCGTGTGACGACTTAAGGTGCTGGTTATAAGTTAGGCCCTGAGAGAACCCTGCTGTTGTATACGATCGCCAGGAGTTGGAAACTTAGATTGGCGTCACGTATGCCCTCTCGCCAATTGACAGGGAAAGGGGGTCGCGCGTGTTTACGGTGGTACCCCAGACTGACGTCGAACAGGCCGCGAAGAGGAGGACGAGGGAGCGGGGGTATAAAAGGCGGAGGGTGGTTATACAGAGGTTAGAGAAACCACGAGTGAAACGTGAGGGGTTGAAAGCTCGTGACGGAAAGCTCGGTCGGTGTAGAGGACGATAGGGGGCCGGTAAGAGCGTGCGCAAGCAACGCGAATCGTATAGTGCGAGCTAATGATGGAACGAGAGAAGCGTGCGATGTATTTCGTCGCTTAGAAACTGGGATGAGGGAATTAAGGACTGGAAGGGAATATAACGCGGAGGCTTGCGTATATCTGTATGGATAAGTAAATGTGGGCCCTGCTTATAGCTACGTGTATGTACCGAGAGAAGAAGGTTTACCTCGTAGCTCGAGGCAGCTTAACAGGCAAATCCGGAGTAAGACTTACGCCGAATCTCTATTTCCAGCTCTCTCTCTCTCGCTCTCTTTCTCTCTCTTTTTCTGTCTATCTGTTCTACTTCCTACCTATATTCTTATCCCTTCTTTCATCTATCCATCCAGCACTTTCCTCTATTTCTATATCTATCTCACACCCTGCTTAGTTGATCTCGCGTTCTGTTCTTACGGAATATGACTTCGTTTTTCGTTTCTGCGTTTTTAGTTCTCAGGACATGCAACCGCAGCCGCGAAACCTTCGGTTAGCTAATCTAAGCCCTCTGCTCGTGCAGCTCTCAGAACTCCCAACGCTTTCACCAAGGGTGAATCACAATGGATTAATTTTATAATTGGCTGGCGTAGGTAATTTAACGTTTTCTTGATAGAAAATACGAGCGCGTGTGTGTGTGTGCGTAGCTGTGTCATGTATACTCGAAGCTCATACACTTAAAGACCTTTCCACGTTGACTCCTGATCACAGTTTGGAGAAGGTCGTAAAATTTACTCGAATAATATTTCTAAAATAATTGTACTTCCATTTTTAAACATTCATTGGAACCGTGTAACTAGATCAGTGATTCTGCGGAAAACCATGAACGAGATTATAAGTTGCAACGTGTTTACTGATCTACGTATTTGTCAAGTACTCACGAACTACAAAGTTCTAGAACATGAGGCTGTACTAATAATAAAGTGTATGGGTTACTAGAACTGGGGAATCTTGAAATTTTATTGTATATTTTATTATATATGACGAAGAAACATTGACAGAATGCAACGACTGATCATATTTTTGATTATTTTATGTTGCAGGTAGGTTCGTTAGAACGTATTGTCGTTTAGTTTTGTGTGTGTGAGATAAATCGAAGGAAATCGTGTGACCAGCCAGAATGATGATGGCCAACCTACCCCCCGTTATGCTTTCTACTCTTCATGACTACGGGATGCTTGCTCCCACTCTTGGAATTAAGGTAAGTCTCCACACAATTGGTGGACAGTTGGTTACAAATATATCGCAAATTCATAAGGAAAAAAATGGTTGCAATTCTGTCTAAATACATTGAGCTGGTGACAAATTTCTATGCCGAGGCAACACACATTGATCGTCGATATCGGGAAAATATATTCATTTTGGAGAGTTTCCTTCTTGTTGATTATCTCTCGAATCATCCAGTGAAGTTTCAATTTCGTATCTTGATTGTCAATCTCATAGAAGTCAAGATTATTTACTTACGCAAAAGTTCGCTGGAACTTTGATCTCCACAAATTTGTAGATTCGAAAACATTTTTCACTAGATCAATAAATACACGTATTTCTTTTTCATATACGTAAACTATTTTTCATGAACCCTGTTCATTAGGAAACTAAGCAACAAACAAACAAAAAAATCCCAACAGTGTAATCGACACGAACGTGCCCACAGTCGGATGCAGGGTAAAAATAAAACAATTATATTTCATATATACAGGTGAATGTACATCAGAGAGATTTTGGTTTCGTTGCTACCACCGTTGCATAGGGAATATATTACGCTCCACCCGTGGACACACATGGACAATCGATAATTCTCGTATAGCGAGGGAGAGGGGGGAGGGGGGGAGATAGAAGCCGTGTGGCACTTTACGTCACGAGTAACGAAGTAAATTATTATGTTATCGATCCCGAGTATATAAATAGTAAATATTTGCGATGTACCACGATGCTCCCGTCTACGTGTGTGCCCGCTTGTCTGCCTGTGTGTGCTTTTCGAGAAGAACACGACAGATACAACAAAATGGTATTGCACAGGAACAACAACTCGTTTCGCCATTCCTTCACGCATATCCGAAGCTATACATGTATTTTGATTTGCAATGCTCAGGCACGTTTAAAAATCGTTTTATATTCGGTTCTCAATTCTATTTCTGTGATATTTCTATCTAAATGCATCAACGCGTGTTGTGATTTAAAAAAAATCGTAGGCTGTTGAAAGATTTATTATTTACATTCTTTTTTCAATACTGCTATGTTTGTGGAAATACCGATTACTTAGAATATCTAACAAAAGTTAATTCGTTTCTAAATCAAAATAGGACAAACGAAATTTTGAAAATGAATCAAGTGGTTAAGGATATTTAGTCATGCTGGATCAATTATCGTTGAAAAATGTTTTCGAAAAAAAAGAAAGTATTAACAAAGTCATGCACCGTTTCTATAGAAATGATATTCCATGCTCATGACCGTTCTTGAAAATGCTAATTATTTTATATTTTTTTAAAACATTTTTTTGAAATCTTTCGCAAATAGCTGCATGCGAAGTATTATGCAAATAAACATTGCCATAAAAGAATTATATTTATCGCTGCATTTAGGAAAGTTCACGTTCATGTCAAGGTAGGTCGCTCAAACTGATGCGAATAGCGCGAGATGAGCTGAAGGCTGCTGCGTTCCAGTGCATCGATCTTTCATAAAACCACAAAAATTTTGTTGTATCTTTGTGAGTGGCCCCGAGCACGGTAGAATACTGGTATATACGGAATTTGGCGGAATGCCAATGGACAGCTCCGTGAAACGCGATTAAACGAGCGTGGTAGTTTGCTGCTAGAGCAGACCACGGTTATATCCGCGAGCTTTCCCCATTCCTATCCGGTTACAGGAACCCTTTCTTTCCCTCCTGTCCGCTGATAAAAATACCGTGGTACGTAATATCTCCGGACCATCCTTTCCCCCAATCTCTCCTCTTTCTCTTTCGTGGTTCCCATTTCCATGAGCTCGATGATGATTGTCGGGGTATCGCTTTTCAAACCGTAACCCTGTACCGCCTGGAATTCGTGAAGCCGAGTTCGTCCAAATACGTGTGTAGTTCCTAACGAACGACAATGGAGCTAACAACGAATATTTCTGAATACGTGAAGATCTCTGCATTTTATTCGTCATAAAATATAACCACGCATTAATGAAATCGAATGTAAAGTTCGAAAGTACTCATCGACTGAGGTTAACAGTCGAACCCTATAGCCAGAATGTCATGCATTTTCGTGATCACATCGCATTCGCAAGTCCCCGTCAATAAAGTACCACATTCGTATAATTCCTTCCTATTAAATATCTAAAAGTCTTGAATTGTTCCAAAACTATGAACAATATTACAACAAAAATTATTCACCAACCTTCCTCTCTCACTCGGTCCAGAGCCTCCGAGAGATGGAAGACAGTGGAAGAGATGACTCGGTTGAAAAACATCAGTCAGCAAAGTGAAAGACGCGCGTTTTGCCTCGTAATGAAAAATAATATAAAAAAAAAAACAATTTTGTAGGAAAAACGAGACGTATAGAAAAGAAAAACGCGCCCGGCGAAAAGTTTAAATGAGATAATAACAAAGTGAGAGTAGGAGCTAAAGCCTACGGGTATTGAAACAAAAGCTGAAAAGCATTGTGTTGAAGAGTTCATTTGTATACACGTGGTGTTTCTATACACATAGCCTACCATTGCTTAATGTGTTGCTTTAATTTTAATATACAACCGAGGCTTCTACTCTCTATCTACCAAAATATATACTTTCACTCTAGCGCGGCTGAAAGCTCCTGTGGCCGCTTGTGAATAATGTAGACCTGACCAACATCAACCCAACCCTGACATCAATAATAGTATAGATCCTCCGAACGATGGGCGAACCTCTAGCTTTTTTACTCGGTCCAATCCGCGCTTTCCAAATCATTGCTACCTCGTCCAACCATCACATTCATTTTATTCAACAATTCTCATGTCGTTACACGGCCGAATATCCGAAATCTAACGTTCTATTCTCGGTGCTATGTTCTAACGGATATATGTAGTTTATGCAAAGTACATTAGTGCTAATTGGCACCAACATATTACTTTCAAATCTAATTACGTGTTCTCAATGATAAAAAGTGAACAAATAATCATTACGAGCATCAATAATCCCTCTTTTTTGCTGCACCATGCGCTTCAGCGTACTGTCAATTTTTTCGAAAAATTTTGTCAATAACTTGTTACGTTTCGGAAACGCATTCGTAGCTAAAATTTTGTGCATCAAACAAAAAACGTTATTTTTTCGAAAACCTCTGGCAGTGCAATTTGTACACCACACTGTCGTCGCAATTCTGTTGCTGTAAATACCGAATGCGTGCGCGGATATTCATGGCAGAAAAGTTTCAAATAAAGTGCAATGATTCAAATTGGTCCAATATGGTTCATATTTGCACGAATTTGCCCGGACCTTGATTTCGTTTTACACTCCGATCTCGGTATCGCAGTATCTCCGATCGCAGTATGTACTTCATTACGTATAAGTATATAAATGTGGCGATGTATGCATCGTATGTGCGTGTGTCTGTATGTTTTTCCCATCAGGTCAGCCCTACCAAAAACATGCCGCTCTTCTCATACACGTCAGCCTCCAATTCAGCTACTGCTCCTGCCCGCCATTACTACCTCTTCATCATGTTCGTACGCCCATTACTGGAACAAAACACTAGAATCTTTTGACCCGTGGCCGACGTAACAACATCAATGCTTTAGCAACACTATCCGCTCGAGGGCTTCTCATATTCTGCGTATCTCGTTTTTTTCGCATCTTTCGTTTCGTGATATATTCTGTGCAATGTTAGTATCGTATCATTTCTACAAATTCGTCGATTAATAGAGTTGTCAATCATAATTATACCGCACCGGCCGCTTTTTTTTTCCTCAATCAATTGATTTGATGCAGGGGAATTAAATGTAAAAACAATTGTTTTGTCCGTTGTGTGGCGATGATAGATCGTGCTCGGTGAACAATATTTTCATCGACTGTGCCAATATGACACTTTATGTTTCTTTTTTCCGAAATGACAACATATTGACCCGAATAAATATCTGAGAAACGTTTGAATGGATCGCATTAAATTCACTCCCAGTTATTTTTTCTTTCTATTTTTTTCTTTCTATTATTATTATTATTGAGGTCGAAAGATTTTCTTGAAACTTGCACATTTTTGGGACTGTTATTTCCGATTGTTGCATGTATGGCTGTTCGTGTAACGAGCAGGCCATGTGTGCCGGGTCGGCGCAATTTGTCTGAAAATACAGTTTTATCTTAGGGCACTTTCCAATGGTATTTTGTTCTATATGGTCAGAAAATGCTCTCTGGCTAGTTGCGTTGGTGTCATTCCGGATCGCACCCGTTGAAACATTTTCTTTGCATTAATGGATCTCCCCTGTAGTTTCGACGCCGCTAACTACGGCCGCGAAAACCAATAAATGGATGAACGAACGCCCATCCTTTAGGCAAAGTGTAGAGCGTTAGAGCTCATGCACGGTTGAATTTTTCAACTGCCCAAGTTCAACCGCTCAGGCTAATATCATTTTTATGATATACAGATTTTGGTAAATCACTGCAAATTGGTGATGTTTTGTATTGCTGCGATTTTAAATGCACTCTTCTACAAGTTGAAAAATAAAAAGCAAAGGAGTGCAAAAAGCAGGAGAAAGGGGAAGGATGGCAAAAGAAAAGAGAAAGAGAAAAATAGTGAGAGACTGAAAAATAGAAGCACATTCCAAATATCAAATGTGACACTAAATGATTACAATTTATCGTTAATGATGCAATCGTGGAGTCTCTATGAGGGAAAAAGGCTCGCGGACCATGGTTAATCATTTCAGTTATTTTTGTCTAACGAAACTCAATTCTGCAGTTGATGGTCTCAGTATTACGTTCGATAGACATGTTCAAAAATTTAATAGGCGATTGAAAGCATCGTCAATCGTTTGAGTGTTTTTGAACGAGGAAGAAATTCTTCTCGGAGGCAATGAATATCTGTATGAAAAGACGAGGAAAACACAGATTGATGTTTGAAGGATTTATACGAGCGCCATTTGGTCGTGAATACAATATTTTGTACGATACGGTATGTTGCATGTGGAATCTCAGGTCACTCGCGTCCACACAAGTTGAATGCCCAGGGAGGGATGACTACGTAGAGATATATGTACTGATAGTGAAGCAAATACTGGAGTTCCGTTGAAAGCTCTTATCCCCATGGATTGAAGCGTCTAGCCCGCGTGTATTCCGGTGAGAAACGGTGGCATGAATCCGAACGAGCGGTCCTCTGTGCTCCGACGCAGTCAACTATATCTGTACTCTCTTCCTTCTCTTTCTCTCTCTCTCGCTCTTTCTCCTTTGCGTTGTAGTTTCTCGGACCCTCGTTTGCATACGCAAACAGTGGAATTAGGACCGGACACGTCGCCGAAACAACCGTTTGCCAGCTAAAACCATCGTCACGAGCATCAGCGTACAGTGGTGGTTAGTCCTCCTTTCCCTCATTCTACGTATTTGTATATCCTGTTATCTAAACAAAAGCATGACCATCGTAAAGTCTTCTTTATTTTAGTTTAAGCGGCAAAGAATCGTGTTAACCCTTGCAAAACTTCTCTCTAATATTTCAAACGCATAAAAACCTCTTAATCGCGTTGACTGCAAGGCATTATTCCCATAGCAACGGTTATGTCTATGCAAATAATTCATAAATGCTCAATTTCTAGCATTATAAATTTTTGGTCAAGCAAAGAATTGAACGATCGTTTCGTTGGTTTTTAAATAGATTACCCGTTGCATAATGTAGGACTGATGTAAGAAGCGGTCTAACCGAAGAGTCATTGAAAAAAAAACTAAACTAGTCTAAAAAATCTTGAAAGATGGTAACATGAGTGGGAGTCTTGGTGTTGAAGCAGTGAACTGATGGATTTGAAAGAGTCGGGGGAATTGTTCACCGTTTTATTATTTCATCGTTGGTGCGAGAGAATTGGCTTTTCAGTAACGCAAATTCTCCAAAGTATATTCAACCCAAAAAGCCTGAGGCGTCGATCGAGTGAAGGAAAGAGTGAAACGGTACTTCGATGTCTCGCTCTGCGGGTCGATGAAGCAACCATGTTCATTTGAATTTTTTCGCGCTACCCGGCATCTCTCCAAAACTCCTCGTCAACCCTCTAGTACCGCGTCGCCTTCTCTGTTACCTTTTTCTCCCTCTTGTTCTCTCTCTCTCTCTCTCTCTCTGTACACGAAGTGGCGTTGAATATTCCATAAATAAATCGACGTTTAATAGAAAATCGGCTCTTCTGTTGTTCACTTCGACGCATCTCTGAACACAGCTACCATCGGTATCCCGTCTCTTTTCTTTTCAACTCATCGCTCACTGTCACCGTCCGGCTCATCTTTAATTATATCACCGTATCCCAATAATATTTGTTAAATCAAATTTAAGTGGTAGATCTCACATTCCAATGAGTACGCAAAAATATTTCTATAATGCACCAGGATATCGTGGTTTCTTGAGATAATAAATGTCCATTCTCGCGGCTCTAACCGATTATACGATGGTATTGAAGTATCTTCCCTCCATCGGAAGGTTAATAAAACTTTCACTGGATCAGAATAAAGCGGAATGTTACCTGCACTTACTTTTTCCCAATCAGGCGTAACTTGTTAATTTTTGTTGTACATGGCTATCATTAAACGGTTGCAGCGAATAGTTTGAGTGTTTGGATTCGGATATCAAGAAAATTTACTTGAATATTCAGAATTAATCGCGTAACTTTTTCTTAATAGCATAGGCCAATATACCTCCCATGTATACGCGTAGCGTAAACTCTTTCCTGAAACATCACAATTGCATTTTCCAAATAGGTAAACACTGTACATAGGAAGAAATCAGGGCCAATCTCTGGCAGTTTTCACTCTCCAACAGCATCCCTTGAAATTTAATTTCTCAGTGGGAATGGGCTAAAGTAGGCGAACAGAAAATGGCCCATGGACGTTTAAGTGCGAAGGCAAACGTTGTTTTGGTGATAAAAGTTACCTCTATCACCAGACATCACCATTATCATCGCTCGCTCATTACATGAAACAGTTTTTTCGCAATGAAGAAACGAGTACGACCTTTATAGGGTTATTTTATTAGTGCAGTTACGATGCAAGCTACCCAATATGGACGAATATGAAGAGATGGCGAGGCGCTTACGTACCTCGGAACTTTTAAGGAGTGAAGTGTAGCGAATTGGTATACCTCGGTCCAGGCGCGTTCGTGGCCTAAAACAATAACCATTGTTAGAGTTTCGCAGTACTTCGGGCAGGCCAGGTTTGTACATACATGGCCGCTTTTTTACTTTGTTTACACGACTGGGGTGTGCGCAATTCCGCTTCTCTTTCGCTGTTTCTACCTTTCTCTTCTTTCTTTAACCTCGTGACCACCCTCGTATATATTGGCAAGAGTTCGAGCCCGTTTTGCAAAGCAGCCAGAGTAGCGCAAGTAGTACGCTCACAGTCACAGAAACGACGTGGTATTGTTCCAGAGCCGTAGGCGGCTGATTCGCCGACCTGTACCACTGAATATTGTTCATTCTCGACAACCAATGTTTTCATTTTTTTCTCTTGTCTTTTTGTCGAAAGCTTCCGTTTTCTCTCTCTCTCTCTCTCTCTCTTGCTGTTTTTCTTTCTCATAGTTTCTGCTTCGTGTGTTCGTCTATTTTTTCGACGTGAACTCATAATTAATCGAATTCGATTCGAGAAAAGTGGTGTCTCGGAAAGATAGTTCGGCTGCCGTGAATTTATGCGTCACATAAATAAGTCCTGATATTATTTATCGCCTTATATGACACAGATCTCATTTAGTTGGAAAAAGATCAATAGAATCGAACCCGCGTCCGTGTACCATGATATGCAAAAGAGATTATTAAATTGACAAATTCAATTGTAAATACCGATGAAAACGGCGTTCAAGTTTCGCGCTCACTGACCCCTTATTATACGATTCGACCGACCAATTATTATTCGATTGCTAAAGCACTTTTTAAAAGAGGTGATGTGTATCTCACGAGCTCGATAACGACTGAGACTCGTTTGCTGTATATCCACAATGAGTTACCCTGCACGAGTGATGTTTGCTTATTTCTATGGAAATCGCACGTACCGGCATCGATCTACTTTACTCGGAACTCGGTTTTGTTTCGTAATACTTCATAATTACATTGTAGAGTATATAACGAGGCACCGAATCATTATAAGCGACGTTGGTTTCATTGTCCAATTTCCAGACAATCAATCTACGTGGTTTGTTCGAGTAGATTTCCTATAAATCGCGATTGACTACTGACGCTAATCGAATTTTCGTTGTGAATTCCTCGCCGATTTCGGTGAACGAAGGTTCGTGAATGTATATATATTTTGTTTTTCATTTTTACATCGACCGAAGGTCGCACGTTCGTTATAGATAAATAAATTTGGATATTGAATCGATTCAATTTCTACAGATCAAAAATTTACCAAACAGATTTTTTTCAAACGTTACGAATGTTTTGAAAATCCTTGTACGTTGAAAAAATGTATACATCCCTAATTCACTCATTAATTGTAAGTACCTCAATCATAGGCACGAGTGGCTATGAGTGATGAATTGAATATAGAATCCTATTTTCCTCATTACAAACACTTATTATCTACATATAATTATTCTCCAAATGATTAAAAAATTGCGCATCTAACGTTTTCAATTGGTTGACCTAAAAAATCGAATCTAGTTGACTCTTCGATAATTATGTTCCACGTACTTTTTGTCGCTACAGCTTTTGAAAACCTCTTACCTTCTTCTACTGTGCGTATTTACCAAACCAGAACTTTAAGCTTATAGAATTAAATATTGATCTTGATAAATTGTTGACGAATCGCCCCAAAACTGGCTTTCTTCCGTACGTCGGAATGAAACAAAAAAATATTTACATACTCGATTGGTCCCAATGATAGCGTGTACCTTTCTGTGAGAAAATCACCGCTGCCGAATGTCAAACCAACGTTGCGTGCGAACATCCGTGTGTCTCTCGATTATTGCATATTTATAACTCTGCTTTCGATCGATGGTATTTCACGCCAACGAGAATAGTAATGGAAGTATTATATCCGTACACTTTGTCGTCTTCGTTCACGTTTCTCTATTCACTCAATTCATGATCTTTTTTTACTCTGTTTTTGAATATGAAAAAACAAAATCTGTTTATCCTCATCAGTATGATGTTTATCTACAGCTCGTGAATATCGTAATTTATATATTCTTAAAACATTTTCAAACATCGAGTTCACGAAATATTCGGATTTGGGGATACAAATATGACAACGATGACAAGTGGGTGCATATATTCATGGTAAAAGTGAATTTGCTGCGGTAATGTAGCATCAACGCTTTCTTACATGACACATCTAGCGCTAACCCGAAAATACAGCTCAACGGAATTCCGAAACTGTTCTATCAGTACACTATATGTGTCTCGTCTTTTCCATATCGCCCTCCCTTTCTCTCTCGCTTCCTCGTTCATTCTTTCCGTCTTGATCACGTATTCCAGAGCTCTGAAGTTTCTAACAGAGGAGCTGAAACTCCAACCGAGATCTCTCGCTTAACACCGCGGTGCGAAGACGTGTACGAAAACTACGACAGAGTAAGGTTTGTATAATGCACCGGCTATGCAAAGGGGATATACGACGAGGAGTTTTACGCCATGAACGACGTTCATTCGCTATCTCCATGATGCAAGAAGCCCCCATCAATCTATTTCTATCTCTCTCTTTTCTCTTCCGCTTCATAGGCACTGAAGTGACAAAATTGTCACTTGTCTTGGTGAGCTCATGTTTCGAGAAAAGTGCCTGTTTCGATATAACGAGATGCGCCATTTTGACGATACCCCAGGCTGCTTGACTGCAGCCAAAATTGTTGGAACCTTGAGAGTGGTTGCTTCATTGTGTTATGTCAGTGACACCAATGAGACCAGAGTCTGTCGATGCCGCGCTTCTATACCAACTGTTTGTTATAACTGAACGCTTAGCAGCAGACAGAACTCATGACCATTGATGGTATCGAAGTTCGCCATGTTGAAACGGAACGAGAAATATTATTTTAACTTGCGACTCATTTCGTTTTTGATTTATAGTTCCAATTCTTCTCGTTGGTGTAGCATAGATTTTCGATGTGAAAAAAAGACGGTTGAATTATCACAGTCTCACTGGATATGAATTTTGAGCCCTTACGATCAAGTTAAAAGGAATTTCGTTGCGCCGGAACGATGCAAACTTTAACGTCACATCAAGTTTATCAAGTTTATCAAGTTGCGCACTTGTCGCTTGTTGGTCGGGCAGTTAAAAATCGAATGATTATTGTTAAATTGGATAACTATGTCGCTGATTGAACGGGTTGAGACGACGAGACGTCCTTTTGAAGGTTCTCCGTGTTATTCCTTATCCCCAAGGAGTGGAAAATGAAATTCGCATTTGCTGCTGCGTGATCGTCTTATAACGTTATAAGGATTCTCCTCTTGGTTGGACATTGTGGAAGTCTTGCGCATACGTGATCCCCACATAGGCGATAGTGGCTGCTAACGGGCCTCGTAGATATAATACGAACTTCAAGCTCCGAGTCCAAGTCTCATTTCTTAATATCTCGCAGCTATCACGGTTCAGCCCCGAGCAGCCCTTTCTCTTTCTCTTTCTCTTTCTCTCTGACTCTTTCATCCGCTACCATCTCATCACCGTGGATATTATACGGAGTGCGTTTCGACCTCGGGCGATTCAATCGGCAGTTAAGCCATCGTTGGGCGAGTGTATGTATGTGGATGAGTTTTTGTGTGTGTGAGTTACATGGTGTGCTTGAAGTAGTGGCAAAAGGATTTGGTGAAGCTTGGCCCTGAGGAGGAAGGAGCCCCTGTAGGCAGTGGAAGCTGTAGGGAAACGGTTCGAGAGAGTTCGCCGAGTCATATCCCATATTGCGAAGAGCCTGGCACGAAGGCTTCAGGCAAATGGAAAATTGAGTCCTCGTATTATTTTAGTGTAGCACGTGCCACCGCCAGCACGAACGAGCTCCAAATCCGTTCCGATGTTTCTCAACACACATCGCATCGCCACGAATATTACTTGGCTTGGTGGTTGAGGGAACATGAAACTGTTGGCCCTTTTACAAGCCAACACAGCACCAACGTACGCGAGTTTTTCTTGCTACGACACGTGGCTAAACCGCCGTATGTCCACACGAAATACCCTAATGCGCTTTCGGATTCGCATTACCGGAAATGGAAAAGTTTTAATACGCCCATCGCGTGACCCATCCCCATCCACACAAAAATGTTCGTGGTCATGGGGATTTGGACAATCCACCATGTCGCAGGTTCCTACCCCCATATGTATAAAAAACAAACACGTAACACTTTGTCAGTACTTGTACACAAATCTAATGGTAATATGCGACTCACCAAATCACATATTTACTTCTGATTCTCGTTCTTGCGCCACAATATTGTCGCGAGTTTTTCGTCCTAGCACGCGATATCGTAGATTCCTATTTACAGAGATTTCCTTCTTTATAAAGAGATAATTCTGGTACGTCATGTGTCGTTCTGAAAACGCCAACAAAGCCACTAAATTTGGAAGACAACCGTCCCGAACGGCAACGAAAGTTGTCATCTAATGTGTCATTCTACGTTTGACAAACTTGCCACGAGCTCACACGTACAACTTCACTGGAGAATCATAAATGCGATTTTGTTGCAAGCGAGCAATAAATTGATTGTAATTTCGTTACCTAACATAATTAAAAGCAAAAACTAGCAACGCCTGATTTTCACGGTTTCACACGACGTCGTACCTCCCACATGCGTGGCTGACTCTGTACTTTACGATATGTTCGTGTCATCGTGCTTTCCTTCCTGCCCCACTCGTTTACTGAATTGTGTACGCTCATTTAGAATGCGATTGAATCGTGTCTAGGGAATACGTGACTGTTGCATGAGCGCTTTTCATACGCCATTTTCCGCGTGACTACCCAACTCCGACCTCGTAAGAATCAGACTATCTTTTTACTTCCTTAATTTTTCGTTAATAATCTTTCTTCTTTCCATGCTGCGGGGAACAGCTTTGATCTGCCTGTTCATTGTATCAGTGACCTCTCTTGAATCGCAACTGTGTCGTGGCGACTGATGACTTAACGGCAACTTATGCATTGTCGCCTTCTTATATACATCCTAAGATATATGTAATTGGGAAAATTCATTACAAACTTATTATTTTTATTATTATTCTTATTATTCTTATTATCATTATTGAACTTAGCTACAATGTTCAGAATTTGTTGCAATTTCAGTCTTGATCCACCTGATATCACAAGAATGTAAAATCGGAGGGGTGTAAAACCGAAAAGTAATGGAATTTAAGGGACTTACTCAACATTTTTATCTTTACAATTCAATTATTCTCATATGAAGATCATTATTGGTTTTGAAATTTTGAGACGGAGATGGTGGTTCCGCGGTATTGGTGATGTTTGCCCAGAAACAATTGATCTTCGATTGAGTTGCTGTACTTGGCAATATTGATGATATGAACCGCTCTATGATTAATATTTCTGGTCAAAGTGGCTTTTCTATTTCGTGGTGTAGAGATTCGGCCACTATATTGGCATATTCTAGTGTTTTACGTGTAACGATAATCCTTATACCCGGCTTTTTTTTCAACTTATTCGACCCGTCTCTCGTACAGAACACCATAGTCTACTAGCTATTAGGTCAAGAATTTTTATAGACCTGTAATAAAAATATCTTCTTCCGAGGAGACTACGTTCGTTGGTTGAGGTACATCGTTCTGGCTGTAAGGTGTATATCAATCCCGCACAGCCGTTTCTTTTCACCCAGGCAGTTTTTTTCCTCAGCATCTTCTTCCCCTTCGCGAGGCTCACAATTCCAACCTTCCGCCCGTTTTCTGCTCTTCACTGCCTCATCCTTTTCGCTTCTTGTAATATAAACATATATATATAGATAAATTTTTTTTTTGCGTTTTCGAGAGAGCTTACCTTTTTCCCTCGGGTGTATAAGAAATTCCGTGGATTCGCAGACCGATGCGCCCACGTTCACCGAGAATTGACGCAAGATTTCCGAGACAGAGCTGTCGGAGGTATTTTTTCTTCAGGATTTTCATTCACTCGGAACGAAGCTATTCGGACCCTGAAGTGTTAACATAGTAGCAAAAAGATGGGAAAAAAATAAATAAAAGGTGTAGTATACAGAGATGGAAAGATAAATTTGGCACAAGCCATAATTTTAATTCGATGATCCAATGTCGGAAAACCGTATTCGGAATTTCAGGGAGGGCCGAATAATCATTTGGCACTCGTGTGTTGTATACTATTATACGGTTTATGATTTGTTTACCCTTGAACAGGGCAATAGATGTTCCGATCCTTCGTTCTCGTGGCTGATCGTCTTAATCAGTTTTCTTTGTCATACATTTTTCGTTTCAATGTATATGTCGAGCAAACGATATTTATACAGCGTCCAACTTCGAAACTCATTTGCATGTAGTAAACGATACTCTCCTCTCCTCTTCTCTTCTGATCCTCGGGTTCAGGGTAAATTGAATTTTTAATTCGTTAACGCCTGTTTAGTAGAACGAGAAACGAAACGTCTCGGTAAATTAAGAAAATGTTGAGAGATCCTCGCGACAGTCAGTTAATGCAGAAAATCTCTTGCCGAGAATTCGGTCGGAGATGTTTATCCCTTTAGATAAACCTTCGTTGGCGTTCAACCTGTTCTTTCTGCACTCTAATTCTTAGAACTTTAAACACTTTTCTACAAAAAGACGAAAGCTCCAAACTAAGGGTTGCAAGGTTGTCGCTCTCCCAGTTCTTCACGTATAGTTATTATAACAGGGCGAGTTCTAGATTTTTATGCTGATCTCGCTGAATAGTGCAGTAGAAGTGAAAATATAGTTTTTTATGCTTCGCTCTGTTCTCCAAAGTCGAATCGTGACGAATAGTATGTAACACATACACATGTAAAGCCGCAATTCCATGTTCTGGAAAGTTTGCTCAAACAAAAGTTTAGATTTATTTATGAGACTATCGACAAATCAGCATTGCGGGCTAAACGTCATGTATGCCCAGAAAGATGCTACAAAGTGTTAGCCTGTTGATCCTTTAAGCCACGTGACCACCACTACCGACCACATGCAATATCTCTATTGATGGGTCGTGTGTTTGCGGTTATAATCCTCCCACACTTTTTATCGAACTTCACTGTCGAGTTTTAAACCACCCAACTATGCAAATTATTGAACGCTCGGCGATTTTGTTTCCGTTCATTTTTGTCGTAATCTCGATCTTACGTATAGCAAAAAAGTGGTTGAGATGATAGAGACGACCAAGAGACAACATTTTCCGCCACCATAATCCTTCCAGTTGCGTGGATTTCTTGAACGGGATGTACGCTATGCTGGTATTCGAATTCTTGTTTTCAACATTCTTCTCGAGGTATTCGGTATTCGATCACAACCGAGACAGAAAAGGCAAAAATGTCCTTTCAGAGAATTCAAGATCTCATGGCCGATGGAGATATACAGCAGAAAACTGGAAATAAATGAATATCGTGAATCAGTGACTGGTGTGTAGAAGCTTCGCAACTGTATGTCTCAATGAACATAACCTCCTGCATTGTACCATGCAATTCCCTGCGAATTAAAAAAGTTGTGCTGAAGATAAAGATTTCATGCAACACTCGGTTGTCAATCGGGGTTTTCGAACGAATAAAGAAAAAGTGCTAGCATCATTTCGTTTTCTGACATTTGTTTTTGCTTCTGAATCTCATTCTCAATGTTTCATCGATCAAAAGAACGATTTTGCATTACTTTGCATGTATGTAAAGCAATTAATGAATCCTTTTGTATATATATGATGGAAGATCCACTCACGTAATTATAACCTTTGTAAAAAGGGCGCATTGCAAAGAAACTTTTAATCAGAACATCGAGGATATCAGCATAAAATTGATTACGAGTTTAAAAATTATACCGTGACACTCTTTCCTCAGCACGTCTTGAGTAATAGTCCAGAATGAGCGTTTAAATGACCGTATATAATAAAAATGAGATACATTTATTTACAAAATTTAGCGTAATTTAAGAAGAAGCGAAAAAGTACTAAAGTATTTGAGAAGTTATGAGAAATATTTTATCAACGACCATAGCTGATGGTCAAACAGGTGATACAGTTAGATTGTCGGTTGAAAAGACGATGATGTATAAAGTATGCATGAAGTCGGACCATATAGTGTCCGTATATGGTGGCCGAGTCACGTGCTGGTTGTTACACCCTCTTGATCTCTTGGTGCGATGTCACGCAAAAGAAACCACAAACGTGTATTCGTAGATGACTTGAGCATAAGGGAAGCGCGAAACTGCCCCTGTTCGTTTATACGATGCCTTTAGAAAGTACGTGAGGTGAACTCCTCATACGTGTGACGCTATTTTGAATGAGAACGCCACTAGGTGGCTGCTGCTTTTCGTTCAACTCAACTATTTTTCATAGTACGATATTTATCGGGTCATGTATGCAATATATACGATGATAATTCCAAAATAGCGTGTATGCGATGTTTGGCTTGAGTGGTAGGTGGTCTGGGCATGCGCACCTGTATGTGTATGAGATTAGGCGAAGCGACCGGGGTATAGTTTGATGCGTAGCCAAGAACCGACCGAATTGACGTAGGAAGAGACACGGGCGCGGGTGCGCGGGGTGTACGATGAACGGAAACTGCTCATGAATAGTTTGTGATACATCATCCACGTTTTTTCATCGTTTTTCCAAGCCTCAGGTCTAGCTGCTTTGGTGAATATCGAGCTCGATAGGGTGGAAACAAGGTTACCTCTTAAAAGCTTCTTCTTTTCATCAGGCACAAAGCAAGATATCGAAGTTTGTACATTGAATAAACATTCGAGGAATAGGAATGAAAAATGGTGTTCCACGGTGTCGCATTATTTTGGATGATTCCTGGGAAGACAAAATGCCATTTTTCTGCTTCCTCCTTCTTGTGCTTTTGTTCGTGTTTGTGTGTTTTTTTTCCCACATCCTCATACTTTTTCACATCGTATTCGTATGACCCGTCGCATAACGGGTGAACAAACATTCTACTATTTGTCCTGGTGGTTTGCGCAATAGATTACTCGCTCGAGGTGAGATAACGCACTGAATTCTCGTCTATTCTCTAGCATCATTCCCGCGTATTCCTGAAACAACCGTTACCCGTCTATCAATCCTGTCAGTCTGTCTCTGTTTAGGCTCCGTGCTCCTCTCATCCCTCCCTTTATATGGTACGTCGTCCGAATAGAACGGGCATTTGAATTCAGTTACCATTGCCGAGCTCTTCAACATGAAGAGCGTTTGAGAGAGAAGGAGAGTTAGCCGAAGGCACGTGTCCTGTCCACGAGAGAAGTGCACAAGGGAATCGTGCGTGCATAATTTTGTTTGAACGAATCATTATTGCGGTCATCCGTTTATACAGCGGTGAGCAAATCGGTTTACTCTTGCTACTCTGCCACGCATATTCTCTCTCCTTCTCTCCCTCCCCCTTCCTCCCTCTATCTCCATCCCCAATTCTCTTTCGCGCTACGTCTCCATTATATATTAGGCACTGCCTTGTGTAGACAGGTATTATGTGTACATAGTATTTGGTATACATAGCCTGCAGCAAGAGACTAAACGCAGATGTCCAGCTATAGCCAAAATTATACGATAGCCAAGAGCTAGTTCTTGCATTCGATACAGCTGCAACATCGCTATCGATGCATTCTCCATTTCTTTACGCGTTTACTCATTTTTCCTCGCATAAGTTTACATCCCGATTGAATACGCCTACAGGAGATTGTTTTGGGTATTTAAAATTTGTTGCCGAAACCTTTCCACTGGAAGTTGCTGATGCATCACTATGCAATGGAATTCATGTGACTTCTCCGATAGCAAACTAGTCTGCGTATATTTAGGGTGGCTTTTGTTTTCTGGGCGTCTCATCAACGTGAAACTAAGGATATTGTTATAGTTGTAAAGAAAATATTGCATGCTCGAATAGTGTTGCGGTTAACGTTCATCGTCGAGAAACATTCTGTTAGGGGCTATCTCATAAAGATGCGTTCGTCGTATGCAAAATACGGTTCTGCAGGGCAATCAAAGAGCTAATGGCTACATAGCGATCAAACAAGATCCGGGTTACGCGTAAAGTCTCCACATTCGAGATGTGATGATCCTTATACTGTTTATACTATATTTGTTCATACAATATTGACGGCTAACAACTGCCATGTCTTTTGACTGTGTATGGCATCCAAAATCATGTCAATTGTCATTTGTGCAATGTCTCATGAAAGAAGTTAATAGTGCTTCCTGTGATGTTTCATAGTCTTTATTTTCTTACATTACTATATCGATTGCATGAGATGTGGCAAGACAAACATAAGAAATAAAATATTGGGAAATAAAAAATTGAAATATTTTTATGTGCAATTGTCAGAAACTATTTTTACACTTTCTCTGACGTAAGGAACGAAAGTAGTTACCGATATTGCGAGCCATTTTTTACGAAAGGAACGTACTGATCGAGTTAGAGTTTGGGCTAAGTCGCTCCTGAAGAAACCCCATAGAGCGTAATCCCTCGCGTGCGTGGCAATTCGCGCAATCTGCATACTGCTTACCCACGCCAGTAGTGGCAAGAGGTTAAACTCCCAGGAATCGAGGGTTTTGCGAAGGCCGCAGGCTCATAAGCCACTTTAAAATGGTTTGCCCAGTGAATTAGCAGTTTGGCGCCACGTGAAAATTAACGACCTCGTGTAACGCTCACTGCGATTTGGTTCGCATCGTACAATCCGTTTGCACGAGCCTGTGAGACCTCTGGCTCGTGTCATGAGCTCTCGTATCCATGTGCATATTAGCACATTATTAAATCTGTATTAGCGAGTCTTGGTTAACTTCTCTTCGCCACCTTATCTGTCTCTCGCCTTCCCTTTTTTTTATCCCTCTTTCGGGAACATCGGCTGGAGAAACCGTTTTCAGCGAACCATTTAGAATCTGCGTTATCGTGATCTCTTTATCATATAAATAGATTCTCTAGGATTAAACGGAGCTATAGTGCGTTTTATATTTATTTTTTAGATTGCTAATTATTATTTATTCATTTTTTGTTGCAGGTAAGCTAATAACGTGACAAATCTTCATTTTCTTCATTCATTTCGTTCGAGTATCGTAACATGATTGATACGATCATATTGAATCCTCTTGTACCTACCGACTTATGCTTCCTAGTGGAAAACGTTTAATGGTAAGTTTCCATTATAAATCACTTCATAATGCTCTTTATTCTTGTACCATTCAGCCGATAAATTGCCCAAGAGCGGTAAGCTGCTTTCCAGAAGTGACCTTTCAACCACAATCTTCCTTCGTCGTCTCATTTCTTGAGCCAATCTCTCGCCTAATTAATGTCGTTGATCTTTTTTATACCAACATTCATAATACCTACGTATCGGGTTTTTTGCTACCCGCGAATATCCCCTCTCGCCTTCACCCCGGAATAAATAGTTCACATGACTGGGTTAATCCGGCTACACCATTAATCCTTTGACGGAGACGGTTTTTCGAAGAATCCATTTATTGGATATGATCAATTCGAGTATCGGAAACTCTTCATGACCGCAATGTTATCTTTTGAGAATTTCGGCTACAAAATTTACATTGCTGTTTGTTTACGATACTTATTCTAGGAATTAAAAATTCGAGATACGTAAAGAAGATTCGAAAAATTGGTCATGCAAAGTTTATTGAAGGTGAATGTTCCTTTACGGAATATCGTTGTGTGGCTTAGGGAATGTTTTTTTTTTTTTTTTTTTTCAATTAGACAGACCATCTCTGCTTATTCTACTTCTGTAAGAATTGATCTGAGAACTTGTCTATTACCAGAGCCGAGAGACTCTCATTATTCACCTGGCATACAGTTTTCTTTGCGGTTTATTCGCCTGATGGCCTCGGTAACAGTGATGCTATGACCAGCCTCAAACAGACAGTCAGAAATACAAGTGTTTACGTTCGCAAGTATGATTTTCACCCTGATTCATGAAGCCTGCTACTCAGGATACGATTTGTCGAGCCAACTTGATTGGAGACTCTGTAGATTAGAATGTATCTGTTGGGTTAGATAAACAACATTACAAGATTGAACAGCACGACAAGTCCATATACGAGGTTCGATCTACAGGAGCCCTTACGAAGCTGCTTCAACGAATCGGGTCTCCATCGTATCTTACACTTGATGTTTTAATCATTTAAGCGACTTACCTCTCGCCGCTTAACTCTTATTATTTCCGAATTTCGAGACCAGAATATCCTAAAAATCTACTTTCACATGCGCACTAAATCGTTCTGCCTTCCAGAATTTATTTCTAATTATAAAGACACTCGGTTAAATCTCGGGACAAGTTTTCATCTGACAGCTCTGTCGTCTGCTGGCCCGATCCTCGTCCTAGTATATTACATTTGAATAAAACGAGTCTCCTGACATTTTTATATCAAGTTAATATTCCAATATCTGGAGTCGGGAAGAAGTATTTAAATTAAATATATGTTCGATAAATGCAAACCGACATTTCTTTTTCAAATTCACTCGCCAAATGAAAGCGGAGCAATATCTTTCAATACAATGCAGTGGATGAAGTATCATTGATGTCAAAAAATTGGACGCTATTTTCGTCGTTTGAGGATGTTCTACCCCGGAATCTAGTCACACATTATATTCACGTTTATTCTTCATTCTCTCATTTCATTTTTACGCCAACGATATCGATCGATGAAAAATTTAGATCCTATCGTTGCTGCATCCCTTGTGCAGGCTACATTCAGACGTTTTCTCAGGTGCTTCAGACTTTCGTCCAGGGAGTCACCACGAAAAAATGAGATTTCGTATATAAGCAATGAAAAAAAACCAGCGTATCGGCTAGGGACACGTATCCAGTAGAAAATTTATTTACTCCTGTACGAATGTACATGTATGTTTAATACAGCGAAGGGAGATTGGCTCGAGCGCGTGGGTAAAAAGCGTATAGTTGTATAGGGACACGTTATCATTGATTGTATCGCCTTTTATTCCGGCGTCGAGGGAAAAATTTACATCGCGGCACAAAAATTACCCTCGCCCAACCATTTTCTGATACACGGAATTATTTTTGTATTATTCATTCCCAGCATATGATGAATGGCAATGGGGAATTGTAAGTTTTCCTTCGTGACCATCCGCCGTTCTGCAATCCTTGCCCTCGAACTCATTATCAATTCGATACACAGTATAGCATTGGTGTACGTAAAAAATATGGATATCTGACATTGTTGAAATCGCCTCGATTTATCAACATTTCATCGACATAAATTTTGCATTGATTTTTCGAAAAGGAAAATGGAAATAAAATAAGAGTAATGATTATTCTTAGTTTCGAGCGAACGTCACATGTAGAAGAAATTTTTGATGAAACGTAATTTTTTGTTTTTAATTGTTGTAAGGGCCTGGAGTTGACAAAAATGGGGTTGATTTCAAATTTTTTGTTTGTTTCTATTTTTAAAAATGTATTTAAATTTTATTCAAACCGGTCATTTAGCTTTCGAGGCAGAATGATTACTATTCCGAATAAAAGCATTTTTATGTTCAAGCATCTATCAAATTGAGATTAAATTATTTCTCGTGCCTTCAATATATAATTCACAGAAGACCTCAAAAAATGAGGTCCCAAATGAGTGAAAAGAGAGACCGATTTGAAAAAGTTATCAAAAGGAGACAAATCGCACTAAAAAATGGGAACGTAATCCTCGAAAAAAGAAAAATTCGGTCTTTTCAAAAATGTAATGAATCAATAGAAATCTGAAAAATTGAAGAATTGATGGAAACGTGATCAGTAGTTCTTCGAGATTAGAAATTCTTGGAAAGTCAAATGTACTAACTGACAGAGAGCCAAAAGTTTTTGTCTCACAGATGTATAAATGGAAAAGAGAAATGTAAAAGGGCGCATGGAATAGTAGGAAGAAGAGTAATGCGTGATTGAGAGTCGAAGATTGCAAGGGCGGAAAGTCGAGCCATCCCTCTGTTTCCGGTCAGGCGCCAAGAATGAGGTGATTACGCTGGTACCTGTTCCTTCCTCTTTTTTTTACATCTTTTTTATGTTCCTTCTTCTTTTTTCTCATCTCTTCATTCACTCTTTTCTCTTTCCTGTGTCCGATGATGGGAGCAATCTCCGTTTCGAATAAACACTCGGAACTCCTTCCTCAAGAGCCCTTGAGTTGAGGGAAAGGTGAATTGTGTTTTGTTTGCACTGGTTAGCCACTCAACCAGCAGTGAGAAAAAGTTGGAAGCATTCTCTTTTTTTTGTCTATTTTTATTCTGCGATATCCATTGAAAAATAATATGGAAACAGACTGGGCCAAGTGAATGTGACCAAATTAAAAATGCAGATCGAGCATTTCTACTCAAGACATTCAACATTTTCTCGACAAACTATGATATTTCTCAATTCAAATGTGAGTGCTCATTTTCCTTTACATCCTATTGAATAGCAATTTCCTCAGACAATTTTTCATAAGGACCATGAATTTTTACGTGATCTCAACAAACATTTGACTCTAAAATCCATCATTTTGTGTTTATCACTGAAAGTCGCGAAATATTACAATATTTAATTAAAATCATTTAACAACGAACATCGTACACAAACAGTGAACATAAATACATGCATATTATATAAATATATTGACATACACTCATTGATATCGTGAGAGCTATATACGCTCCAGGAAATCATAAGTTCGCTGTAGTATATACGTAGGCGATGTGCTTTCGAAGAGTGGGATGTTTCGGTGGTGGTGGTGGTGGTGGGTGGTGGTAGTGATGGTGGTGGTGGTGGTAAAATCACGCGAGGGGTGAGCTGAGTACAGTTCGCGTTGCCCTATAGGTGCAACGAACAAAGCTCGATATATGTTGCGAGTGGGAGTGAAAACAACTACGTTCGGTATTCACTTGAATCGAGAAAGAGAGAGCTCAAGCATAATATCCTATACAGTTATATATCGACCCGGGTAAAACAGAGTAACGTGAGTTACAAGAATATAGGAGATAGGAATAAGGATAGCAATAGTATATGAACGAAAGAGAAACAGGAAGCGTGTTGAAGAGAGGGAGGAAGAATCTGAGAGATAAAAGGAGAGAGAAGCTGGATTGGCTATGATTGGTCGAAGCTTTACATAGTGGGGGGTTAGTAGGTTTGAAACTCGCGTACTGTGGCCTCCTAGCGGCGTCGCCGTCGTCGTCATCGTTGGTGGTGGCGGTGGCGGCAGCGGCAGCGGCGGCGGCGACGGCGGCGGCAACAGCAACGGTAGCGGCTCACTGCCCCACAGCTTCGTTGGTACAACGCCAGTTGTGTCAAGCTAAGCGATCGAGTAGGACGCTCTTTAATCGTTCTACCTTTAAATCTCTCTCCCAAACCGTCCGCCTGTTTGCTACCAAAGCTACCACGCGCACATCACAACCACTAACACCTCCACCACCATTACCATTACCTTCAACAACAACAACAACAACAACCCTAACAACAACAACAACAACAACAACAATAATAATAATAACAATCAATTGCCGTCGAAGCCGAATAAAAAAAACTACTACAAGGACCGATAAGAGTTATTACAAACGCAAAGAGAAATCCAGAAAATAGGAAAAGCAAGATTTCAATCGTCAAGAACTATCCATTCAACGCCGCCGTAGCCGCTATCGCTATTACTGTCGTGCAACACAAAAACCAGTATTCCAGTATTTATTGCTGCCATCGAGCACCATGAGAATAAAATAAAATAAAGACTTAACGAGAGATAAATTCATAAAAAATAAAACTCGATCCTACTCGTCACGTGAAGCGAGATAACAATCCTCTGATCCTTCCCCGTGTGTGTATGTATGTGCGTGGGTGTGTGTGTTAAATAAAGGAGAAGAGGGGGAGAGATAGAAAGAGCGAGAGAGAGAGAGAGAGAGAGCGAGCGAGAGAGAGAGAGAAACATATAGAGCGAGCGAAATAAACAGAGGGTGAAACGTTTCGTACATACCGTCAAAGATCGAAGGGGGAGAAAACAGGTGGTGGAGTTTCGCGTCGTTACTTACTAATCACGCGACGTTGTATTGCGCCATCTCGCAAGCGGACGACCAAGAAACGAGAAGCTTGCAAGCAGACGACCATCAACTACTCGGTGAAGGGAAAATAAAAAAAAAAGGTCTACAAATCCCACACACTCACGCAGTCTCTCTCAGGCTTATCGATTACACGAGCACCGTGTTCTCTCGCAAGGAATGGCTAGTGCAAAATTCTTCGAAGTTTATGGGTGACTTCGAGGCAGTACTTTATTCATAAACGAAAATACACGACGTCACTGAACTCTCTTCTTCTTCCGTACATCCAACGTGGTGTCATTCTAATGCACGAATAATAATAAATAAATATATAAATCAGACATCAAGCGTGCGCGATTGAGGATTTTTATCGAAAGAACTGATTGAACTGATCATAAGGGTGAACGAAGTTTTCTTTCGCGAGTTGATTTTCATAATTCCTGCATCGTCTTTGATCCTTGAAAAACAAACAGAAAAATCGTTTGAACCTCAAACAGAAATTGTTGCACAAGCGCATCCTTTGTTCTCGATTAAAACCAACGTGTTTCGAAGCATCCACACCTCATTGAATCGCGCACACTGACACACACTCACACCTACACTTGAATAGACATTGACCCTCACACGCAAAATTTACTTAGTAAACCGTTGAAGTATTAGTGAAGTAAGTAATAATATAAACTTACTGCAAGTCATAGGTGAAAAAGCGTGAATAAGTTATTCATATGAGAAAGAGAGTAGATTAAGGTTCTTAGGAAATAAGGATTTTTTCTTCAATTCTTACAAAAGAAAAGAAAAGAATCGCGTGAAGACAATCAGTTCACATATATTGAATATTTCTTACGTGAAAGCGTGCAATCAATTATGAAAAATTGTACTCAAACTGCGACCTACAATCGACTTTGAAAAAAGTTTCATGTTAATTCTTATGCGCGTGACGTACGGAGATTCGGAATTTTCTAGTACTTGTGTGCGATCCCCTCAAACCCTCGATACAGTATCGCCAAGGATTGTTGCCACAAGCACTTTCTACGCAAATATAAATATATTTATATTTCTCACCGGTAAAAATTAAATATTTATATATAAATATGCATATATAAACATATATATACATATCATATATGAATGAATGTATGAGTGTATATATATATATATCTACGAAAAAAATACATTCACATGTTGAGATTCATCGTTGTGTTAATCGCTAATTGGAGTAATTAAGCAGAAAACTGAATTTGGGCGCGAGAGGAACAAGTGCAAATTCGCGAGTTCTCCGTTTCGTCAATGTTTCGGCTCTATTTCATTCTCTCATCCTTTTAGTGTCTCGATTGGTTCTTATCTGTCGGGCATCATCGACACGCGATCACCCCATTTCTCGTTTACCTTCTTGCATAAATTTCGTCGCTTTCACGTTCACGTTCACGTTCACGTCCGTGCTTTTGGACGAAAAAAAAAAAAAAAAAAAACTCGCAGAGAGAAACAAACGGGGGAGAGAACGGAAACGGAGCTTAAACGATCTCCTGACAATCATTTTCAAATGAACAATCTTGAGTGAGCAACTCAAACACACCAGCGCCCTTTATCAACTGTATCGACAATCCTGCTCAATCGCATGTACAAATATTATATTATCTCGTAATCGCCGGGTCCCTTAGTGCTACTCGGGATTATATACACACACGTATATACACACTTATATATACATATATATTTATGTCTACAAATCGTTGTATCTCACTTATACCTACATCGTTTCAATTACAATCTATAACTCAAGTATAAAGTCGTATTTATCGTGTCTTCAATAGTTTATTGGACAGTAATAAAAGTTCTCGTAAGCTCACTTTGCAGTGGACAATCATTCCGTAACTGGCAGCTAATCTGCGGGGTTATACGGCTAAGAAAATTGAATTTCTCCTCATTTCTGATATTTTCTTTACTATAGTAGCTAGCTAGTAGTTTTAATGGAACAGTCGTAAATGTCTAGTCACTCATCGTATATATAAGTAATCATACCAAAGGACTAAATGTAACGTGAACAAAAAAGATAACCTAACGATACAAGGAGAACGTAAGGACGTTGCATACATATCGAATAGTACCAAAGAAAAAACCAAATTTCCAAACTTCCTGCTCTATAAAGTCTCCGATTAAAATTTGTCCCTCTAAGCGATAAACGGTAAAAAAAAGTCGAAGTGAATTAAAAAAAAAAAGTTTACCAATGATGCGGTAAAGTTGATTTGAAGTATAAGAAGAGAACAAATAGTAGAAAAAAAAGAAGATTCGGAAAAACATTGCAACCACTACATCATACTACCCACTACGCCAGAGGAAAAAAAGGCTAGTGGTCCCTGAATCGAGTGGTCTTTGCCTGGAAGAGGCGAAAAATCTTGGGAATCAACAGGCCGAACGAGAACGTGGCACAGAGCGCGCACGGTGTTGGATAAAAAAGAGGGTCGAGTGACGTTCTGGGTTGGAAGTACGAAGACGGCGACGGAAGAATTGAAAAAAGGGCGGAAGAGATAAGGAGAATCCGGAGGAAAGAGGTATCAAAGCTGCTTCCTATAGAAAAAGCAACGAGAGCCGAAACGCCGGTCTTAGTAGATGAATACAGTGTTACGGGGGAAGAAATTCGAAGAGTCAAACTGTGGTGGTCGACGAGAGGTTTGCCCCGTGATTCGGGTGAAAGTCGAAATTTCGGGACTAATTCAGGCTCACTGAGATTTAGTGCTGTGCAACGGGTTAATATCGGAAGTACGGGACTAGATTGTCATTTGAAAGGACGAGCCGCTGTCGTAGCTACAACAGCCTCGTCGATTAATCGACGCATTGAAAATAATTGCAGTATCATAGAGAGTGGCAAGTTTGATAGCCGTTACGGTGGACAAATCGTTGATTCGACATCGATAAAATCGCCGTACGGGATAAAAACCGCTGAGGAAAGTCGCACCACCGCCATCACCACGTATTTTCATTCGTATTCGTTCGTGCCGGGAGGTGCGGTACCCCTGCACCCGCCATTACATACGGCCGGACCGGGGGTCTCGAGTCACCTACTCGGCCACCAGACCTGCAACTTTGCTTGCACGTGCACCTGTACCTGTACAGCGAGCATCGTAACCGCCGCTGCAGCTGCAGCTGCAAACGCAAACGCGGCTGTAGCAGTTGCGGCACCTCAGCATCCGCTTCCCTTGCATCAACATCATCGGGCACTAGGTACAGCCACCGCTACCGTTTTACTTCAACCGGTTGATCATATCAAGGACGCCATGGTGAGCGATATTCTTATACTTCAAATTATCAAAACATTTTGCTCACAACTCATAGAAACCAAAGTGATGTTTTTACAAATGTTTTTTTATCATCCAAATTTATCCGAAGCATCGAAGATCAATAAATGCACTAACGTAATAATAATTGTACATTAGAAGTAGACATATCTACTCATAACTAATGTTTACTTACCTGAATGGTTCGAAAGTCAATCCAAGCTTTGCCTGAAGGTTGTAAAATGTTTAGGGAAAGTTTTAAAAGCTACAAGTAGAGTGGGTAATAGTTATAGTTGCTCACATTTAGTATCTGCTTGTAATTGATTTCAGGAAGTATTGTGATTAAGTTTCAATAGTTGAATTCGCGTAGTCTGCTTCGAATGCGTTGTTTCAACTTTATGCTTGAGTCGTTTACTTGGGCCTTGGCGATACATTTATTTGAACATTTGCCGCGTATACACAAACGCGCGATTGCAAATTTTGTTTGTTAAACAAGAAGAAATTCTTTGTCTTGGTTATTTCTCTGCAAGAGACTCACCTATAAATGTACATTTGTAAAAATTACAAATGTAGATGTACGTAAAAATGTGCGTGAAAATTGTCCACGTTTGGATGTGTGAAAAAATATTGATTACATTCGATAAATCATTCAATATGGAATACTTCAAAGATTCCGCACAGAATGAAAAATTGCATAACCGCACACGGGGCTATTTTCATTGTAATTGTATTTGTCATTTCTCATCAAATCCGTATTCATGAAATGCAAACATTTTTTTCATTCTTTTTTTTTTACCGTTCTTGAAATTCCCACCCTCGGCAAGTTCGTTGATATGTTTGTCCCAAGCTTAAACACCTAGACTCACCCTAAGACAACATCGCTCTTTAATCTTCTAATCGACAGGTGTCGAAAGTCGCCTCTACCCCATTAACACGTGAACCCAATACACGCTCCAGTTCGTCGAGCCGAAACAAACCCTTTCCTTTGCTTTTGTTCACCACTTTATCGGCGATTGCTCGCTTATTTGTACCCTCTTAATGGTCTCTCGATAATCTCGTTGCGTTAAACTCCATTCATCCAATATCGCTATGTCACATAGAAACGTTTTATGACCACACTCTCTTTTCATGGATTGACAGAAACAACATTATTAACTTTTCAATAATCTTCTAATTGATTGGATGTACATGAACATTGTTTCTCAAACAAATAATTTCTGGCTCATTCAATTAATATGTGTCGTCATTTTCTAAGGAGTAGGGTAAAACATTGTTAAATAAATTTGTATGGATAAGCAAAAATTTCAAACTATAGAACCATCTTCTAGCGTCAATACAAAACATATTCATGAACTTTCGTTCGTTGCTACTGATGAAAACCGACGATTAATCTTGTTTAATTATTGACGAAGCATTTTTTCTACCTGGTCCCAAGTGAAGTAAATAATCAGTCGTAGACTTATTCGTCAGAAGGATGAATTAACTAGAAATAGTGAATGTATGTCTTTAACAGAAAAGTTGTAAGTGAATCAATCCATTATAAGCTAGTGGAAATGTCCCTCTTGGACCTGCTGGGATACGGGAATCGAATGTTGATGTTTTCCTTATTTACAAAGTCGACTAAGAGATTATGGGACGTGGGTGGCTGAAAATGGAGAAGGATCAATGAACGCCCCGCTGCCCTATCTTCTCCCCTTGTTATAGGTCTCTTAATGACTCTACATTTTTGTACGCTCATAACCTCAAAATTAAGGAGAAAGGCATAGAAGATATATAAAAAAAGGGAATGTTTCGTTGCTTGCAAATTATAAGAAAATATCCCATTGATAATCACTTCACGAACTCTCACTGAGAAAACAATTTCATTGAACGAAGAAAATTCATTTTGTTGGACGATAATATATCCAATTCAAATATTTGTTTGTTGAATCAAATTATGTGGATCCGCGATTCAACAGAAAAATAGTTTAATTGATCATTTTTTCGTCCAACAAAATGATTTTTGTTCGATCAACGAAATTATTTTCTCAATGAGGTTGAATGAAAATCATTTTAACCATTACATAAAAGTGAACCGTTATAAAGAAAAACACTTAAATCCTCATAATTAATGGATCTTGTATTCCGCATTGCTTCGCTTCGAATTTCGTAAACGGTGCGGGAAAAAAGTAAGCAATTCCTATTTCGCGTGAGACCAAACGTTTGAGATATAAATCTGCCAAAAGTTACACTTTCCTGTTCCATTGTCACGCTGGTCTTTCCCGAACTGATTGTATCAAACTGTCTCACTCGAAATAAAGAACAGGGCTGTTTTGTCGAAGATTAATTTCCTCAAGGGGAACCCTCTGAAGTTATTCGGCGTTTATATTCCCCGGCTATTATTGTGACATCAAGCATGTTGAATTTCTTACAGTTCCGTGTCGTAAAAGTTCTTAGTCGAAACAAGTTAAAATGTATTACTAATTTCAAATGTTCTACAAACATTTCATAATCGAAACTGAAAATCTCAAATGATAGATTCTGACCCAAGTCGAAATATGATTTCAAATGAATCTGTCAATTTCGTCTTTTACTATATAAATCTTTTATACATGACTGGAGAATACAAATATTTTCGTTAAATTTGCACTGCATGGACTGTTGAATGGAAGTTTATTTTCCTTATTCTCGAGAATAAAAGGCTGATTTAAAAATACTTTAATACTTAAATACTATTCTTAATAGTTCATTAATTTATTATTATTGAATAATAATAAATACTATTAAATTATATTCGTTTCAAAATACTTTTAAAGTGTATTATAATTTGTTTCGTAGGGATCCTGTTTTGTCGAATCCATTAAACATTCTTGTTGATTTAAATAAATAAAATTCCGTTATAAAGATATTTACCAATTGAGTAGGAAATATTTCGCCGATTTGCATTGATGCGAACATGCAAACAAAATGTTCTGTCAGTGCTAACGTTTACTCGAGCATCAGAGGTATTTAGTCCTGTTTGCGGTTTCAGTTGTAATGTGATGGCGAAAATAGACGTGGTATTCAGCAAATCATCTGACAAGCAAACGGTTAAAGTCTGACAGGCGTAGCGAATGTACGACGGAAGTTGTAGACAACGTGGATTGCATCATAGCCGCCTCGAGCGTCTGTGCCCTGACACTGGATGTTGGACGATGCTCCCCGAAGTACACGAGCTTGCCTTTATATTTCACGTACCTATACAACAACACACAATACAAAGATAGGGTCAGAACTTGGCAATGAGTAACATCAGAGCTGCAGAGTTTATGAACGAGCGAGTGAGCGTGTTCTGCGGTATGTTAAATTAGGCCGAAGCGCCCTCTCTCTTCGTACGTTTGTACTCGGATCAATCCACTCCGTGGCCAAATCGCAAACCATGCTTACCACTTCTTAGTGTTTCGAAATGCTTGCGGCGGTACGCGCTAGCTCAGCCGCACTATTTTACATCTCCCGGCCCAAACTCTCGTGATCTCACTCTTTCACTCTCTCTCTCTCCTTCTCTCTTTGTGCCCCTCCCTGTCACAGTCTCTGTCTGCTTTCCTACGCCGGCAATTGCTGGATTCTCAAAGTGTATGGCCTAGATTCACTGAGCCTCCGACTGACTAACCGAAAAGTGACATTCTTTTGTCATTGCATCTCCTAATATTTGACCAGCTTAAACGATTTTTTGTCAATTATCAAACCGATATATGTAAATAAAAATGCTGTGATTCTTTCGTAAGCTGTAGACTCATAGAATCAATTTTTTTTTTCTAATAGTATATTCATCTGTTAATATTCCAATTCCAATATATTCCACAGATTTGAAAAGTAAATGATTCGAATTATCAGCGTCTAACCTCGAGTATGCACAGTATACGCAACATTTTATTCCACCGCATTAAAAAGATATTTCAGACTATAAGAGATACATGATAGTTCACTTGCCAAGCTTTGTGTGACAGAATGGATCGATCTTTTCGGAAGTTGGTCGTTTTAAAACCTTTTTTCTCTTTCATCGTCTGTCGTCGCACACTCGCCCGTGCATGTGGCCGCGTTAAGAGTGATCCTCGAGTAGAAAGAGGGTTTGCTGAAAATAGAGCGCGAGAGAAAGGGTATGGTTTTCAGTTTTTCGAGGAGCTAGCGGCAGCTCGTAGGCAAGAAAGAAATAAAGAAAGAAAGAAAGAAAGAAAGAAAGAAAGAAAGCAGGAAAGATAGGAAAAGTGGGGCCAGAAAAAGGAGTTTGTATTATAATACAGTATTGTCGAGAAAAGCGTCGTGCCTTGAGGCCTCGAGGAGTACTGAGAAATGTTCCCGTCGTGCAGTTATGTACCCGAGAAAATGCAGAGAGGCACGCTCACTTGTTTTTATGTATGCACTCAAATATGCATACATTCGGACATTTGTTGATGCATATTCAGTTTTATCGTGTACCGATTTTTTATTATCGCGTAAAAAAATTTCAATGAATGGATGTCTCTTTCAACCTACATAGCAATCTTCTTTTGTTTTTCGCCTGAGTGATTTGCCATTCGGAAAATAAATGAAACTCGAGATGTCTGAGAGAGTTTCCAAAATAGATACATTTTCATGAAAAACTTTTATTTCTTATTTTCTACCACCCTCTTTTGACTCTTGAAGAGTTTACTGATGGGATGAATATAGAGACTAGAGAGAGGTTGAGATCTCATCGTTCACTTGTGGCCATTCGTGTGGGTGTTTGTGTATACGTGTGTGTTTTAGTAGCCTTAAACGTACTTTGGACGTGAGAAAGGGTACGAAATTGCCTCGTATGACTTGGACGAGAGTCTGCATGGTTTTATGCTTCTTGCCCACCCTTCCTCAGTGTTGACGGCACTCTAACTATACTCTCATAGAGTCCAACGATAGAGCCAAAGTACCTTTTGCTGCTAGGCGAATGAGACCATGGTGGGTGGAGACGAGGGAAGGAAGAAAGGAAATGAAGGTGAACGATAGAAGAATATAGGTATAGCTTTATGGAAGTAGAGAAAAAAAAAAGAAAGTATAGTTTGCGAGGAACCACGTGATGCTGCAAAGTTTGAAATGCCTATGTACAACAATGTGCGACATGGGCTGTACATGTAAGCATACAGAAAAGTGGGGAAATGACGATGTTCCTTGCATGCGATTATCTCAAAGCTTGCCCCCTCTTTTGGTTCATCTCGTACAAACGGCCGTCCAATGACAAAACCCACAAAATGTTTATGGACTTTTGTTTGTATATATGCGTGTAACGAGATGTTTCTCATCCCCATATTGTCCAATGACACACACCATCCACGTAGCCTCTACAATCATATCGTTGTTCTACGTTTTGTTAACGAATTTATCTCTTTTGTCTAGTCGACCGTTAACCCAATACTTTGAAATGCGTATTAAAGTGCATTCAGTGTACTCGGAATATGATTTGAATACCTCTTCGTCGAAAGATTTCCTTGAGGATTTGAAAAAATAATGATTATCGGCGTGTCATTTAACAGAACGCTATGGCGTAGTAATAAAAAAAAATGATCACGGAACGAAAACGGCACAGCGCTAATGTGATCCGAAAAGTGATAAAGGCGTTTCGTTAAGTGGAAAATTACCTTCTACGAAGGTATTCCATGGGAGTGAATACGTAAATCGCTCTGTTGATCGGTAATTGATATTGGATTGTAGGGTGAGCGAGTGGCTAATAAGAAGTTTTGTTCTGGAAGTACAGCGTTTGTTAGCCGAGAATGAACCCATGGAATGGGATAGAATGAAGGGAAAACATAGGAAGAGAGGACCGAGCTCAATAAGATGAAAAGAGAGAAAGGGAGGTTGGTCGATATTTGCGGACAACGTGCCCAACGTATTAGGTAATTGTGTGGGCGAGTTAGGCAACCAGGTGATTTATATGGCTAGCACGTGATGCCGGGGAGAAATTATCGTTTAATTAACTATACATAGGTATTCTCTCAGTATCTACCTCGCGAATACAGATAGCCCCGTCGAGATGCTGTACGAATAATCTTCTTCGAGCTTCGTGTATGCGTATCTCCTTAAGCTTCCTCTCGTCTTTTTCTGTTTCTGTCCGCAACTCGACTGTAGATGTGACTCAAGTTTATCGTCGTGGTTTTCCTTCGCGTGTCCTCACCTCATTTAAGGGTTCACATCATCAGTCAAATACTAAACGGCAATGCAACCTTCGAAATTGCTACTATCGAAAATAATTACTCTTGCCATTAGGATTCTTCTCAAATTTAATTTAATCGAAAACATAAAACAGGATTTGTACGTATTCGTATGAGGCTTGAATTCAATAAAGCAATCTGTTATTGTTCTTTTTTCTTCATTGTAGCAAATTGCGTCGAATAAGTTGTATTTATACGACAGATTATTTGGAAAAACTAAAATTCTGAATGGAAAACCAAAATTTATATTCAATCCTTGGGCTCAGCTTCGAGCGAATGAGTTAGCCAGTAATTCATCGACGCCATTGAGACACGTCGTTCGATGAAACTCTCACTTTGTCTAGATTTTAGAGCGGTAAAGAACTAGGGATGTACATAAATATACACACATTTTTATGTACACATGTGGCGAATAAAAAAGAAAGAAAAGTAGGAATAATCTCGAAGGCAGAGTGTGCATTGCCTGCACCCTTGGGAGTGCAAGGGTTACTTTTTGCCGTCTTATTGGTTAGGGTAACGCGACCATTCGCGAAGAATAAGCTTATGGAATTCTCCGTCGTAGGGAAACTGCGTGGAACGGCAAGGGGAGACGTTGCGAGCTCGCGGGGCAGGGAGCTGGGATGTCGAAAGAGGGTAAAGATGAAGATGGCGAGGGAATAGAGTATAAGAAATGCCGTACTACTAGAGATCTCAATGGTTCCTTCTGGTTGGATTGAAGCAACCAGTCGATATCCCCGACAGCTCTCGCGGTGACGAGGCATTCATGTTCTCGGAAATAAGATCTCCACCCACAAAGATTCTCTCTTTCTCATACAAGCTAAAAATTCTCCTCTTATCTCCCAAGCTTCTGGTTCTTGTAGGAACGAAGCGATTCTCAAATCCCGTTTACCCCCTGAAGAAATGTTTCTCTCGCTTTTTCTCTCTCCCTAACCTTCCCTCCTTCCCTTTTTCCATCTCATCCTCCCCTTTGTATCTTTCGTTGGCATCGCGTTTTTTTTTCTTTTTCCACTGAAAAATGCCCCTTTTTCGCGAGTCTACATACACAATTTCATCGATGATATCAGCGCGTTTCAGGTGACTTTCAAAATATTTTCTTTGCCTGAGACAATTAAAATACATTTTTTAGCTTCAATTTTGGAAGTAGGCATTTTGTGTATCCTTTTCAAGGAGCTGTAGACGAACAACATGAATCCTATAAATTCTGAGAGATCAATTGACATGCATATTGTAATGCGGTCGTACGTCTGTCCGACCCTTTGAAAGAAAAATCGCACATGAGCAGCGTACGTGGACGTCCCTTACGTAATCCGGAAATCTACTAAAATCAAAAGAACGTCAGGTCTTTCTTTAGTGCCTGGAAGAGTCGAACAGATTCGACCGCGTACTCGATTCCATTGTCGAATGGCTCACTAAATCCTCGAACCTCGACAGGGTGAACCTCGACAAGGGTGAAAGCCCGAAGAAAGACACGTGCACACCGTTTCTTCTCTTTTCTGAGGCACGAATTATTTAACAATTGTATACATCTCAAACTATTACCCACAAAATTACAGTTTCCCTCCCGCCATTACAGTTATTCTCACCTCATTTGCTCACTTCATTTGCATAATTATCAAAAAGTACATAGAAAAGATTATACCCGATAAATGCTTTATATGAATATCTAATGCAATAGTTGTGACGAAAGGGGTCAAGGGGTTGAACGGGAGGTACTTTTCGATGATATTCGTTGACTATGAAGAGCGTATTGAAAAAAAAATCTCCCTGTAAAGTTGTTGCTGCGTTGAAATTTGTCATAAATTTCGCGGAAGGTTGAAATTAGTTTTTTGTTCAGACATTGCTTTCGAGTCTCAATGGACAATACACGCTTATGTACTTAGTCAACTTCTACATGTAAAATCGCTTAATTGTATGAAAAATGTGGACGCATGATGAAGAGTTAAACACGGCGGCGTTTAAAAAAAAGCTTGATGCACTCTTATATACCTACAACGTTTTATCAACGAGATTGATTCACCTTCGGGAAATCTTGTTGGTGTCCCGTGTCGTTTTCACCACAACTCTCCAATCTGTCTTCGGGTTTTTTCTCATCGGTTCTTCAGGGATTGATTTATACACCATCACCTACTGTGCGGGAATAAATGCTAAAACGTTGGACGTTTCACACAGGATTCAAGATTGCTTTGCCTCTTTTAAGAAGAAAGTCGTTGACATATTGTCATCTATAAGCTCATCATATTATAAAAAAGCGACATTTTAAGGACAGCAAAATCACAAAGATTATTTGAACAAGCCCGCTTTTATTTATTTTCATCACTAATTGTTATCATTCTAACTCAACAAATTCTATCGCGTACATTTCGAGCAAATTTATATCCTACGATCAAATGTAAACCCAATACGCTATTGAGATATAGTCGTCAATAACCTAAATGTTGATATCCGACTATAAAGGACAAATGTTGTTCCGAATTTAATGGCTGACAGAAAAAAAGGATATTTATTTTAGTTTCTTTCCATCAATTTTGGATTTGCAAAATTTGAGAATCTCACGTAATCATTTCGTATCCCCTGACTTTCAAAATAGACATTCTGATATATTTATTTTCAATTCATACGTAATATGTTCCATTGCCATTTAACACTAATTTTCAACACAACACCATAAAACTTTTTTCCCACCTATTTTACTCTGCTTATCATAATCCTACGAATTTTGGTAATTTTACGGTTTGATGTAGTGCATATCGCACGAGCACACCATATACTATGGATATACTCTGACGTCGTTGCATCCGTCCGCCGCCCATCGTTGTTGGGCCTTGTGGTCGATGTAGATGCATCGATACTACTGCTGCTGCTGTACGAGAACACTCACGCGGTGCGGTACCGACCCGTCAAGTTCATATTGCTGGTTTCCTGTCATTAACGTGTTGTGCAGTGAGCTTACTGGATGCACTCACACCGACATATGAACGTGTCTATAAATATATAAACACATCATGTGATCTACGTTACAGTTTCATCCCCAAGCCATGATTATTTTTAATTGATACGAATGTTGAACCCGATATTTCATGGAAAATGATGGTCGATGAGATTTTCTCCTGTTTTTATATCTAATGTAGCACGATTTCTATATTCCAATTTCATTGAATTATTGAATTCTTTTCAAATTCCTGTCAGATTGACAAGCCGCTATACACTTTAAACTATCAGTTTCAAAACGAAATTCATCGAAGCATTATCATACCCAGTTTTTTTATGACACAATTTGATTTTCTTAACCAATCCGTTTTAAACTTCACCTTCATTCAAAATGATCACTTTATATACACGTGGCAAAGGTGAAGGCGAGATGAGACAATACAATAATAATCATTCAACGGAATAAACATTTGTCTCAGTGCTTTGGTACGAAGGTATACGCGCTGTGAAAACTTATATTTCTGCTTCACCCTTTTTCCCCACGAAAATTATTTATCACGGAAGCTTACGGGCGAAGAATTCACCTCTTAACGTCGTAATACAACGCGTGAAACGAATGAGAGGATTTATCCTGTAACGGTAGATGGTTGTACGAATTCACGCTCCACGCGGAATACTTGCTTTCATTTTATCAGAATGTTGAAAATAGTTGTGTGACGGAGGAGCCGGTGGGGATAAAAGAGAGTAAGCTCTCTGAGAAGTCAGAGAAGTCGTCGGGTCCGGGAACTGCAAAAGCACAAGCGAGAGAGCTTCTTGAAGTGTAAGAAGAGAAAAAAATGGATGCTGAAAAAAAAAACAAAAAAAAAAAAACAAGAGAACTCGTCTTGAAAGGGCGATGGTGTGAGTCCGGAGGACACCACCCTGCCGTAGTAGAGAGAACGTAACCGTACCTGTCGGGGTAATGTGACAGCCGAGAAACGATCGCGGAGGAGAGAAAAGCCCAGCAGTTCACTTGGCTTTTCCGAATATAGCCTGTACTTTGCAAGCTTTTTTGTTTTTCTTTTCCCTTTTTTTTTACTCACCTTTTTCTTCTCTAAGGTGTCTTCATAATTCTACTCGCAAGGTCCAGCTCAGGACGAACAAGCAACGTTCCACTTCATTCGAATGAACAATTCTGGTTGCTTCCGCATCGCCAAGAACTTGAGAAGAAAATAAAATAAAATGCAATGGAGGAGAAAATGCAGAAAAAAAATAGAAAACGAAAAATCCGACGGTCTAACATAAAATTTCTTTCCTTTTCAAAGATTTGTCATGAATACTAGCATCGGTGGTACGGTGTTTTGTAAAATCGTGAATATATTCGTCGGAATATCCGGATCTTGGGGATTCAAATGCAGACAGACATGCTCATGAGAATATCTTCTACAATATCTCCTCCTCACACTGGGGGTGTATTTGAACAAGCACATTTATCGATTACGCTCGATCCAACTACGACGATTCAAACATATTTATCTTCACTAGGGTTCAGTAAAGTAAAAGTTAAACCACACTGTACATATCGTACATGATTTCTTCTACCACACATAAAGACACTGATAGAATGAATCGATTCATTATTAATTTACTAAATGGACACCACTAAACTCATTGAATCCGATTACGTGCTATGCAACTTTGTAATAGTTTCTAGTTGCTGCAACTATGCAACAACTATAATGTGATATTTCATAGTAATTTAACACAACCGTTGAAACCAGATTGTTAAATTGAGGAGGAGTATAGAATCATGTATCACAAAATGTAGAATATGTTAAATTTTCGATTCCATTTACTTTTCAAGCTCGTCAATTAGTATAATTACTATATATTTTAGCAATACATCGTAAGAGTCATACAATGCGCAACACGTGCAAATGAGCTGGAATGATTGTTTGGTTAGAGAGTTTGTTGGACAATTACAGAGAAGAGAAGAGAGTCCGACGACAGATACAGGATAAAGAGAGGTTCGCAACGTAGTAGATAGAGTGAAAGAGAGAGGAGATGATGGTGATGGCCCCAATGTGGCGAGCCGCCATTGTCCACCTACAGTGGCATCCAGCTTGCGGTCGCCATCACCGCACCAGTACAAAGCTGTCTACACCGATACATTGCAAGACTTCGAGTACAACATTTGCACGCCACGTCAAGCCGTATCTAATCATGTCTCGCCCGAGTTATACCAAATTCCACAACTCTCAATAATTGCCCTGACCGATATAATTATTGTTATTACTGCTCGAATAATTTCTGGTACACCTCCAGCAATTTTGACTCTTGTAGGTACCTACTCGTAGCTGATTCACGAAAAAAATAACGTCATTTGTAGAAATTTTCATGCGAAAAAGCAAATATTTCTTACGGGATTGACCGACTTCGTTCATATCAAATACAATCGTAAATTAATGCAAGTTCATGGCGATAAACTTGCGTAAACTTATGTCGGAACTCTCACAATCGACCTTCTCTTTTCCGGCTTTTGCTCGCAGTCATATATGTATCCGGTGAAGTTCAAGTCGCAGGGACTCTAGAATTCAACAGGTTGTAATGGTTGGTGCGCTAAGAGATAGACTAGCTATTAGTAACAGAAACGAAGACACGTTGAAAGTGTTTGGCTTAGTCGTTTATTCCGCATCTATACACCGTTTAATCTGCGGGGTTTATCTGTTGGTTGTGTATTCTTCTCGTTTCTTCAGAACTTACTATCTTCATTTCTTTTTCTCCACTCTCTGTTTTCTGCTGCTTATATCGGTCTTTTTTTCCTTTTTCTTCATATCTGGATAGCTATCCAATCAATGCTTGTAGCCAAATGACGGTAGATTTTCAGTCTTGTTCATGCACAGACAGTTCTTGGCTTCAGCGGCACACACCCGCATCTCCATCGCCGACGTTACTTCTTATTTGTTTTTGCTTCTTCGTACCTCGTTCATCTTCTTTATCCACGACACGCTTCGATCAAGTCACGCACTCTATGTTCCTCGCGATTTAATTAGCGCTGACGCGGTGGTGAAGAATAAAGTATCAACTATTTACGAGGCGAAAAACGAGTGCTTGCATCCCTGACTCCATTCAACACTGATACACTTCTCCAAAGCAAGTTTTGATGGAATGGATAATAACGCGAGTATTCACCGTGATATACAGATGAAGTAGTGTGATAATGAACGAGAGGATGTACACACGTGCGGCTATTTCCGGCAAAACTTGGCGAAGCATGATGCCCGAAACGCTTGAGGAACTTCGCTCGTTCCTTAGCATTGTTCTTGGGCTTCAGGTGCCATAAATGTTGTATTAACGTATATTTAAAAAAACCAAGATATTACGAGTGTTTTAAAATAGCAGAAAAATGGCCTTGAAGCACAGAATCTCGTGATATCGCCTTTTTTAAAACCGTTTTTGTGCATTGGCACCAAAGTTTACTTTACGAGATGGCCACCAATTCCGTTGCAAATAAAACTCGTTTATTTCCCAGTCTAATGGTGAGGATAAATAGTGAGTACCTCTACGTGGGTAATTATAC
>JACEOJ010000206.1:540621-553706 GCA_013761285.1 Campoletis sonorensis
GTGAGTGCATCGTCAATGTCACATGCACCCACGCGTCATACATTTTTACTTTCTCGTTTGTGGTTGAACTAACATACATTGTAAGTGTCAATCTGGAAGGGAGAGAGAGATAGAGAGTGAGCAAGAAAATGAAGAGTGAAATATTGACGTTGGGGTGCATGTGACATTGACGATGCACTCACTGTTGCATCGTAACTGCAATTTCGTTCAAACATTCACCTATGGCTGTGTGTCCATCGATGTGTTTATGCATCCTTCGTACATCAGCACTTTGTCATCCGCCCGTACGTACTTTATCCTATGCCTATATGTCGCTACACTATTGTCCCTTATATGTCCGAGTACTTGAACCAAAATGAGTTTGCAGCAAAACGCTCCTACGATGAAAGTTGTAACCCGGTTTTCGTCTCAACGTGCTAACAGCTCATAAAACCGTCGAACGTATGTGTTCTTAACCCTCGAGCTTGTAACCAGGGTCACATTCGACCACTGGATGCCTCTTTATTTTCGTAAAAACGATGTTTTGGCCAAAAATACCAAAGGGGTCTATAAGGACCGCAGTCGTGCATTCGAGGATGAAAAAGTAGGGCATAAGATCTGACCACTGTGGATCGTTAAAAGAAAAATCAATTTTTGGTAATTAATTCTAGAGATTATTATCACTCTCGAACGTTCACTTTTAATACATTTTGATTTCCGATCGTTTGAACAATTTTAAGACTCTCAAAAAAGTTTTTTCACGCTTCGGAAACGACTTCCGGGCTTCTCGAGTTAAGGATTAAGTGAAAATATATTGTTTCGGCCGCTTTTTTGAGCGACCTTTTAATCTTCGGAATTTTCAAACGCTCGTCGAGAGATTGACTTGAGAAACTTTCAAGGGTACTCGCCTATCAACACCACGGTCATAAAGTGTCATTCATGAGAAAAACCACACGAAGTGAGTTATAAAAAGAGCTTTGATAACCTCTGGTGAAATAGAGTGAGAGCCACCGATATGAAAAGGTAATTTTCTCGATTTAGACTCCGAACCTTACTCCTTAGACTCGAAGTTTCGTAGTCCCAAAGTAGTAGGACCATGAACGGCGCAACTTCTTTTTTCCGTGCTTTTTTCTTCGGAAGCCAAAGTTACAATGGTCCAAACCAAAGTACACACCAAAGTATAGAAACTGAAAACGATTCCGTGTGTACTTTTCGCCTTATACTTCGGAGTTTTTCATACTCAACGATTTTTCCGCAACGAGCTTTCCACTTTCTTCGCCTCGCTATATATTTCTTATCATCTACAGATATGTGTATCTTTGTACGAATCAAATGAAAGCCTCCAACGTTAACAATTTTTTTTCTTTCTTTCTGTTTCAGGTGAGCTTACTTTAAGTGTTTTTATACTGCCAGACAGCACATGCCAAGGAAACAATTCGTATGTATGTAGACTTAGAGAAAATGTCGGCGAAAAACTCGTTCGCGACTCGTTGACGTGACCGGTTACAAAACTTGTAAGTTTGTCGTCACTGAAATATTTGAATATGGGAGGGAGGAAGGGAGGTGAACGTTGTGTTGCTGTAAGAACTCGATTTTGCCTCAGAATTCTTTTTTTGTATTAAATGTCAAACATTTTACATTATCGCACTAATTTTTAAAGATATTAATTACTTTTTTCTTTTTTTTTGCATCATAAAGTATATTTTGTCGTTCATCTTTTCTCTCATCATTACTCATTACATTTTCCGTTGGATATAAAGTCAGTTTTCCAAATAAATTATTCGAATAATATTGATGTTAAGGATTTGAATATTGAAATTGGGAGCATTTTGAAGACACTTCTTCTTGCGAGCAATGGGACCGTTCCACGCTCTTTCCTTCATTGCCTTTGCAAAAGTCACATTATCATGAGCAAATTTGACTTCTCTACCTATAGAAAGTGTCGGTGTTGTTGCTTTTTCGATTTCAAACCAGGCTACGAGATTCCAAAGTAAATCTAAGCACTGTTGTACCTTCACTTCATCCCTTCTTTCTTATCTCACGTTTTCTGTATTCATACATTCGGGAGAGAGGATTTTTCGAACCAGTTTGAGAATTCCCTCGTACTTTTCGTGGCAACGACTTTAAAATCGACTATGCAACAGCGCACGAATTGCGTGAACGAGGATGATGACATTTCGCGTTGTGCACACGCGTCTGAATAGAAAAGTAGACGAACGGAGCAACCACTCATCCCCTTCATCCCCTTCTTATACGTAATCGGTAGATTTCACTGTATTTCTTGCGAAATTTTTTAGAAACCGCGCATTCCAGTGAATGTATTTTTTTATTATTATTATTGGCATCTATAATATTTTGGTACGCGTGATGGCAGATTTTTTGATAGATTAAGGACCGGTTTCCCTCAAGAATGTATTGAAGCGAACGGACCCACGTTTTTGGTTCATCCAACGAAAAAATCAAAAGAGCTTTCATTTTTGTCCATTTTACTGTCTAGTTTACGATAAACACTTCGGGCTTCCGCTTCCAATGAATTTGTCTTTTATTTCGAAGGTTAGGACCGGGTTAGGAAGGTTATTTCAAGTATAATTCCGCAGTAATTTAATGATTTTCGAACGCCATGTCTTTTTTTATGTACCCTCCGATTAATGAGATCCTATTTTTTCGTCTATTTTGGTGACAGTAAAATTAAATTCGAAAAGCAAGCTTACGGCACGCTATACACTACGTCGCTGACTCCCTTAATATTTCCGAGAGATCTTAATGTCTGGAAGGCGAAAACGGGTGCTTAACCGCAGTTTCTTGGCTCGTGTTACGAGTGGCTTTTTGCGTCTCTTCCTCCATTCTGTTTTCCTAAAACAACCCTCTCGACCTCGTCCAACACTACCGCACCACTTGGACCTTTTGCTTAATGTACTTTTGGAAAATTAGTCCATGTATTTCGAGAGGGCCTAGAGCACGCGATTAATGACCCGACTCGCTTATTCTTGCACGCTTATTTCAACTACCTTGCACTGCTCACCTGTCTGCCGAAGAAAAACCTTCCTCGGGACCGCACCAACGAGAATAAAGGATGGTTCTCATTTACGTAAAATCTCGTATTGAAATGAATCTCACGCGTTACACTTTTTTTTCGTGGAACTAACAATTATCACATATATTTCTTTTCTTTTTTTTTATAGTTTCAATGTTACCAGAATTTTTTTATCATTGACATGTAAATTCCATTGAGCAATATTTGAATTTTGACATTATTATCGAACGATCCGCCTCTCTCTCACAACTCTCTTTTGAATTTTTGTATCGGACCTTTTCATATACCTGCAAGATTATGTTCATATCCCGTTGACCTGGTGACTGTAAAAGAGTGTTTTATTTACCACTTTTGCTCATACAATGTTCTTGTGACGTGGTGGTATGCCAGATTTTTTATTTGTGATTTTTATACCGAAAAAGAAAGAGAAAGAAGGAGGGAGGAGAGAGTATATGAAGGGTCGTTGTGATGGAATGTGGAAGCCGATGTACGCAGCATCCGCGTGAGAGGAGTGAGAAGGGAGCTCGGTTTTAATTAGAGCTTCTGTAGCACCGGATCTGTGGAGCGCACTGCTCCGGCATCACCCACCACTACTATCCTCTCCTGATTGTGGTGGTGGCTGCTGCTGCTGCTGCTCTGCACAGGTCCGGAACAGGCTCTTCGATTAAATTATTAATTAACGCTCATCTGGAAAATACCACATTCTACGCAACGCCTAGGTGAGCAGAGAAGCATGAACTCTCTTTTTCTCGTTCATTTTTTTTTTTTTTTTTTTTTTCATTTCCCCCCTTTATTCCTTGCCATTCACCTCCATTGGCGATTCTGTCATAGAGGACTCGTGAGTTTATCGCCGAAGGAGCTCTAGAAAGCTCCAGCAGTTTGACCGCTATTTGTAGACAGCCGATGGACACAGGGAAGGTTCTCGAGTGGGGTAGAGGGTCTAGACTTTGTCTCGAGCTCACTGCTCCCTCCCACAACGGTTGGAGTATCATGTTTTTCCAATGTGGACCACAAGGGCCAGTCTTCATGTCCGCGGGTATATGGTGCACTATCCTCTGGAGTGTACATAAATCTGCTTAAAACTTTGAGGTTGCTTCGATCCGTTTTCAATAACAGTTATAATATCGTATAGTGGCAACAAAATATCCGATAATCCTTCATGAAATAATATATAAATTAATTTTGTTCTGAAAACATGAGGTGTATAGAAAATTTTATGCAAAACCACTCCTCTGCTCTATCGTACATGCCGGACAATCGAATATTTTCAACCTTCGTTCCGTTCCGACATTTACAACGTTAATTTAAAATTAACAATCTATATGCGAGTATTAGTTCATTACCGTTTTTTTTTATACAGTCTTTAAAACACGCTACATTTTTTTTCGCTTCGAGAGAAGTTTTATGCGTTTCAAAGTAACTTCAGGAGTCGAAGTTTTTTTTTTTATATCTCTTCTAGCCCTTTGTTCAATTCTTTCATGTCTTTTAGTACAGAATTTTTCTTTAATTTGTTGGTGAAATATCGCGTTACAATCGCTTCCACTTTCTCAACATCACTGTAGTACGCATTTGGCGGATCAACGACAACAAAAAGCTGTTAAAAAAGCACGCGCATGGAATGAGAAGTCGAAAGACGAAGGCGCGTGACGGAACTCCCGAATCGGGTGGAGTGTAGGTTTGGTCGAATATCGAATGGCTCGGTGTGTTCTTTCCTGTGCCTCTATTCATATACAAGTACGTCTAATGGCTGCTGAGATTTACTTATTTCGATAGGCTGCTGGTTCACTTGTTTGTTTACCCGCTTCATCGTTAAAACGTTTTTTTTTCTGCTCCAGTTAAAAACTCCGTGAAACAAGATCCATAACAAATAATATGCTATCAAATGTCAAGATATTCAGAACTTCGTTACTAGAAAACCTCTGTGAAAAAATTCTCTTCTCAACTGAGTTCGAACGATTAATTTTTTTCGTTAAAATCTATTCAGATGACTATTCCGTGGTCAATTATTCTGGAAAAAACTCCAGAAAATTTTGCCTCTTTACTCCACACTAGTTCTTTTATTTATTCAATAATTTGTCTTTGATGGATATTGCGAAGCCGCACTTATTTGATTATAATTATTTCAATCTGGCTAATAGCGGTTCATATCAATCAATTCTCCATATTCACACCTGATTCGACCAAACAGAAATGTTATACGTTTCTATATTTATCCAATTTCGTTTCTATATGTAGAAAATATTCACTCTCACGAAACACGTCCCATTTTCCTGTCCTATGGGTAATTTTTTTTTTTTTTTGTGACAATGGATTGCTTGCCGTTAATCTCGATAATGGATCAATACGGAATTTATTTGGATTTGTCAGTTTGAATTTTTATTTGCGAATTGTTACAACATCTCTCGTGACTGGGATCTCGTTTTCGATGTTATTTGAAATTCGGTCGAAAGCCTTCCACGTTTATCCCGACGTTGGGCAAATATTTCCTCTTCTCTATGTATCCGTCATAACGTAAATTCACGTAAATTCATAGGGAGCACCGAACCAACCATCCTGCCGCAAAATCTCTTGTGGCAACATTGCACAAGAGAGCAACTACATATACTAACCGTTCACCCAAACACCGCAAACCTGGACCATTACCAGGATGGTTTGTAGATACCCGACACTCGTGACGTCATTTGACAAGGGTCTCTTATCCGCGTATTGTCGAGGATAAGAGGATACACAGAATTTCGCGACTGAGTTGCTCGGTTGCTCCTATTAACGTCTTCTAATTGAAAGATGCAATTTACTGACCAACACAGCCTATTATAATATTTACCCTTATTCATGCTTTGTCTTAGGTCCTTATTGCGTTACTTGAAAACAATTAAATTATCCATAGCTATTTCATCAAATGTTTATAAACATACCCTTTGTTTCGAAATGGGATGTTTTTGAACCCTCGGCATATTCACTGGGCAATGCATATCTAACTCAAAATTCAAACAAAAGACAGATTTATCGAAAGCTTCATTCGGAATTGAGAAACAAAAACAAAAGCTCAATCCACGATACTTCTGTGAATAGTTTGGGACAATTATACAATCGATTCTGTCATATTATATTGTGGAGTCATTTTATTTGTAACGATTATAGAATTTTATTGAATTCATTGAATCTCTCGCGGCTATCCGCGCAAATTGGTGAAAGCTACATTTATTGACCCTTTTCGTCAATGTTGAAAATTGCTTCAATTGACTAATCGGAATCGGGGAGTTTGCATGGTGAATGTAAGTTAGACCGGGGTTATACAAGAAACCTCCGGGAATAGAATGCGACGAGGGCAAATTTCAAGTATCCCAAAAGTTGTAGCTCAAAGACCGAGAGAGAGAGAGAGAGAGAGAGAGAGAGAGAGAGAGAGAGTATAGGCGAGAGTTCTCTGTTACTGCAGATACGTACATACCCTCAGGGTCGTCAAAAGCATCCCTCAGTAACAGTATATCCTGCGTCGGAAAACTTTTACCTCCTGAATCACTATAGCGATTAGACATTTATAGCTTCGAAAGTGCCAAGTGCCTGGCCCGTTAAAGTCATTAATTAGCTTACATCAGAAATACCTCGTAAGTGAGAGATAACGAGACGTGTTTTTCGTGAAATATCACAGATGGATGTGTCATGAACACACAAACCTCGTGACAATTCAAACCATGTAGACATCACGTACATTTTTCGTTCTGCTCTTCGAAATTCATCCTACTCTCGACACATGGACCGTTAACGCACGTCCGTCACGAACTTGAGACATGGGGCTCCATGGGAAAAAACGTGCTTGCGATTGTAGACAATCTAAACTCGAAGTCTGAATAAATCCAGATGGAGGAGAATTGACGTTGAGCCATGATGGAAAAAGTTAAATATGTTTAATTTTTATGAATTGAAACACTGCTTCGTTGATGCAGTTAACAAAATTACTCATGAACCTGAACCTTGCCGGACGTCACACCCTTTTTCGTTTTATAGTAATTCCAAAAAAATCCTACATTTCGTTATGTTGGACAATCACTACATTAAGCCAGTTGGGAAAACTGCTGCACTAATAGCAGATCGAACCTTTTTCTATTTCCTCTCCTCTTTTATATCTCCAGAGTCCTTTTTTCGAATCCGATTCTCCACGTGCAGCACAGTACGTATTACTCGTAAATGTAATGGTGATGAATATGGTTAGTCGAAGTAAGCCTAACAGAAAAGAGTCAAATATCGAGTTTAGATACGCGAAGTGACTTACCTTAGACGTTCACACTTTTAGTATCAATATTTCAAGATCCAACGCTGCCGCGTCTTCAGATGTGAGAACAAATCGAAAAGCAATAATCCAATATTAAATATATATTTATATGCGATTCGGAAATCTAATTTACTATCGGTTGTTCGGCGAGCATCTCTTCTCATTTACTCGGCAACCGCAGAAAAGAATTTCAATAACTTAAACTGTTTCCTACCAAAATATTTCAATACGTGGGGGGGAATGTGTTCTTCACTTTTATCCTAGATACTTATTTTACCCGAATTGAAATTGTAAAATTCCATGTTCTTCGACATCGTGTTGGCGGTGATTCTCTTATACGCATACCTTATCTTTTATAACCTAGTGTGTGCGTGTGTGTGTGTGCCTGTGAGCAGGTACACTTACGTTTCGCTGCGACGTTGTTCTTCTCCTATTTATGTTTTTTTTCTTACTACATTGTGTCGACTGCGGCCGATGTAAAAAAAAATAGTGAACATTGACCGAACCAAATACATATATAGGACACATTTTTTTTCTCTTCGGTGTATATTCCTGCGGGGAATCCGCAGGGGAACGATCGGCGTGGAACAAGCGCAGTATGGGTTTCTATTATTTTTCAATTGGGCAGCCAAGCGTACGAGAGGGATTTTCGTATCCCAGATGTAATTGGACGTGGCTTTGGCCATTCGCTCACGCCGCCTCCATACCTACTACAGATGAAATACAACCGGAAGAAACTCTATATATGTATATAACTAGATAAGATGTCTTCAGGACTTACGTGGTATGAGGCAAGCTCGTGCAGTATTGTTTAAGTTGGATAACCCAGAACACTCGAGATAAGGGATGAGAGAAAACGGACTGCACACGGAAAGATGAGAAAAATATCTATCATATTATTATATAGATATGTATAATGATACGACAGATCAAAAGTAGCATGCAACTTTCCAAAACTCGTAAGGTATTTATTAGAAACGAAAATTATCCACGCGGGCTATAGTGAAATTCAACTTTGAAGCAATTAATAATTCGCGACAATAACAAAAATGTTGTCATTTCAACAGTGTATTCTACTGACAGCTGTCTCTGAATAAACCAAATACATTGGTGAATTGACGATTTTTTTGATATCATCGTGAAAGTTTTTGGTGTGCGTATTTAACAAAGTTATTCCTGGTTTCGAATAGAAAATAAAATTTTCCAACATTAGATGCGATCGACGAGGACGACGCATACCAAGTTTTTTTCAAACCGACTACTTTTCCATGACAACTAGATTTGAATTATTCAAAATCCGTAGGTCGCTTGATTAGTCTTTGTGAGAGCTTTGGAAACTTTGTCAAGTTTGTCAGTGACAGATGCATTGTGTATACGTAACAGAGTCACGTAATTATATGATTATCGATCAACCATCGTAATATCGACGTCCATATGTATGTACACATGGGTTACATTTGGAGGTATAGGTAAAACTCGTTCCACGACTATCCGATAAGGCTCGTACTGAACGAAAGCTTGAGTGGAAGCAAGTTTAATTAAACTTGTGTGCGTTTCCATTGAGCAAAACGACGGGGCATGATTCGGAGGGAGGGAGGCAGGGAGGGAATAGCGAGAAGCCAGAAGGGTATTCGCTTTGGGCTCTCCAGTTTCACCAAGATACACCAACGATATCCAACCCACTTTGGTAGCGGCGTCGTTGCCAACGAGTAACAGAACATCCTCGTTGTTCAAAACTCTCTGAAGAGCGTGAAGTCCGTAGGTTCACGATCGCATCTCGCCGCCTATGCCGTGTATAACGAATTCGATTTCCTGGGGAAACCAGACTTAGGCAAGACCCACTGAAGCGTCTGGACCAACAATTTCGGTCTTTCTTGTTGGGAACCTTCCACAATCGCTACACTGTATCTTGTTTATTGTTCTTGTTGCATATATTTGTAATGCTTTGCTTGTTGATGATAACAATTCGATAATATGCAGTGTTTTGTCTCAGCTCAGGGAGTTGGATTGTTCGTGATGAACATTTGTTCATGCAGGCATTATCGTCAAGTCATTATCAATATTGATCATATGGACTAATCTTGTGAATCTAGGCCAAACAAATTAGATACATATTTCGAATTGACAAAAGTCAATTGAGTTTCTGAATAAATATTGAATTATTTTCGTAGGAGTTTAAAATTTCATGACATCTTCAGAGTGTGTTCTCCAACCAACTTCTAAACTTACTATGAGGAATCGATTACAGTTGGTCCGTGGTTTGTAGACAATCTTTTGTCTACATCTGGGGAAGTATCCTCCCGTTTATTTCAACGATTGTGCCTCCTATCCACTTCCAGTAATTATAATTAGTTAATAGCAGTATTTAGAGCTTCTATATATGTGTGACAGGTTGGGTGAATGAAGACGAGGTCTTCAATTCGAATCTATCCGAGCTCAGTGAAATCTCTTGGTACTTCGTCATCCAAACTGTACCGTGTGAAATTTCAGTACGAGTTACGAATTTGGCCTGTCGTCACTCCCAAGTTCTCTCCTCCGAGATTTGGCTGCATCGATTCTTCTATTCATACACGAACGTTCAAGGCATTCCTTTACACCAGAGAGTTTCTCTTCTTCTCACAAAGATAACTGTAATTTGATTAAAAACGTAAGGCCTCAGCGTACCTTTTTGTCATTGGAAAATTTAACTAATAGACGTTAAATCGTTTTTTTTTTCACTGTGATCGCCTTTGGTTGAAAATATTTTTCACATTGTCCCAACAAAATGTAAATTAAACCTCACATATTCCATGTTTAATAATGTTAGAAGAATCCTGGAGGCTTTTGCAAATGAAAAGTCCTCGTTATTTGTGAAAAACGAAAAGGAATAGTTTTTCTGGTTTCGGCTTTATTTTTACGACTGTTCTATTTCAAGGATTTATGATATTCATACTGATGAATGAAAAAATCTAAAAGCGACCAAAATCGGATACATACGATGCGGAAAAGCTATACTTTTGAAGGTGCAGGTTCTTGAAAGAAAACAGCGAAATAAGAGATGATCAAAGTAACGAAAGGACAAGGTTTTTTTAACTTCAAAAGATTTCTTAGCACAAGTTGGTTAAGCAATTATTGTGCGAAATCCATGAAGTTCGAGATCGGTAAGTGTATCAGAGGTAAAATCTGAAAAGGGTGAGTGAGAGGTGTGTCTTTATATGGCTGAGTCTGTGAGTTCACCGCGCTCGGCTGACCATAACCGACTCACTTCCCTTTACCCGGGAACGGATAAAGGCAACCCTCGCCCCTTCTAACGTACGGATTTCTACTTCCACTCGGCTAAAGACGAGAATGCGTTTGGCTTCTCCCGTTGCCGCAATCCAAATACGTCTTCATGTTCGCTCGTCCGCTATAGCTGTTCGCCACGTTCAAATTTCTCACTGGCAGCGGCGGTTCTTTTTCTCTCACACACATACACACACTCAAATTCTCGTACACGACTTCTTTCGAACCGCAATTTCATTTGACGGCGAAGAAATAGAGAACCATGTAGAAAATCACGTTTTCTGACCTCTGTCGGGCTCTTTCGAATCTGAAACCACATGGGAAAAGGGCTTCTTTGAAAATATATGATGAACGTTATCCTTTCGTTACATTTTTTAATCACATAATATGAAATTGATATCGAGTCAAATGCTAAAAAAAAATCAAAACCTCAGAACTGTTAGATAGATCAGAGGTCTACCTTTGCAGATCACCGGAAAAAAGCTCGATCCAAATATTATTCATTTAATCTATTACCTATTCCGTGATTTTTTTTGTGCAATAATAAAAAGTTATTATCAACTATACTATTGTTATTGTTAGTTTTACCGGAAATCTTTTAAATTGGATAATCATCTTTTGAGTTCTCGATTAAATCGTCATTGTTCTTGTTCCCGGAGAGTCCTTAAGTAGTTGAGAAGAACAAAAGAGAATCTCGATGGGTCAGTACTCAACGTTCTCACAGTTTTACCGTCTGATTCAGGAATTTGTGGCGCTCAGAGATATTTATATATATATATTGGTTGAACGCTAAAATAACGACCGTGTCAGTTTATGACGTATCGTTCCCAAAATTATACGAGAGTGCGGATGAATGAGGAGGAGAGACCCGGGCGGGTGTATACAGCAAAGTGATTTAGCTGGAATGAACGGGAACATCGAAAATCGTAAGTGCTTTCCGTTTCCTCCTACCGGAATGCTGGTTCAGCGTCCGAATACCCACTAGTCGTTCCTTTATGAGACTCCAGAGTTGCACAGGATTTTCGGGTCTACCAAACTTGTTGGATGCTTTCTGCTTATAGACCGTGCAGTTCTTGCCTTCCTTCAGTCTTTAGTCACTATAGTTCTAAGTGACAAGCGTTTACTGGAAACTTCGGAATTCTTACTCAACCATCGAGATAATAATTACATATTGCCGCACTATACAAGTTACGAATACATATTTATCCATGTTGCATATTTATATATTTTTTTTGGTCAGTTATTTATGTTACGATTTTCTCAATGTAACACACTCGCGTTTTGTTTTCACATTCGTTACGAATTTACAACTCATTGATAGTTTACTCATTATACTCACTTATAATCACATTACTTTTTGAGCATTGCTGTATTTCAATTCTATGCGAATTCCTTAGTCATCTTCTCTACCCAGGTTTGTTCTTGAGGTTCCTTCGCCTCTTGAGCATCTCCCTCTCTCTTTCTCTCTCACTCTTTCTCTTTCTTTGGTATGGCTTAGTTACTGATGAAGGAGTTAATTAAGTATCAGAGTTTTCCGGGGCATTCCGCATGCACTTGACATCCTATCTTTCCTTCGTCTCAACCATTTAGCCTCTCTCTCTCCCCTTCTCACGCTTTTCTTTCGTCTCGCGGTCCTCCTGAATGCTTCTAAGTTGTTGAAGCCCATAAACCGGAGCTTTGAGATGAAGCGTGTGGCTCAGTGAAAAAAAGTTATTTGCCGGATTCTCCCTTTTTCTCTATCTCTTCTACTTATTATTTTGTCAGTTTTTGTCTCTCCTGACCGTTTCCGATCACATGGTCGTGCTCTCAATCTTTTCTTCAGCACTCTTATTAACTATAATTAAAAGAGCTTCTCGTAAAGAGCTTGTTGGTCTTTAACTCGCTGCTGATTTTCTACCATAATGCATTGAATAATTTTTATTCTCAGCTAATTCAAAAAAATTTGGCGTACAGAGATTGGCTGAACACGTCACGGATTTTTTCAATAATCATAGAAGGACTTCAATGACATTGAATATCACCTTCTATAACGTATTTATGAATGAATATGGTCAAACCAATGTATTTTTAAACACAGTTAAGTTTGCGGAAAAGTAGTGCACTGAAGAGACAAGCTTGTTATGAATTTACGAGTGTGACATGTCTTTGAAACACGAGAGAGAAGGCAAACGAACCTTTTTCTTCTCTCTTTCTCTTTCCCTTCCTACGTTTAGTTTTCACCAGTACGTGTGGCAAATACGCAGACGTATAGCGGTGTCCGGGTCACGTTCGAATCGCTCCACGTACCACAGTGAGACCCTTCTTTTGCTGGGTACCTTGCTGTTGGCTCTTCGAAGAGACTAACACGTATGCTCAGCGTACCTCTCTCAAAAGCCGCATGCTTGTAATCGTGAGTGCAAAGCGTTTCAGTCGCGTCCAGGACGTCCCGCAGGACGGCATATTATTTTTATCCGCTTAAACCTTGGACATCCTCTTTTTTTTCTCTCTATTTCTTTCTCTCTCTCTCTCTCTCTCTCTCTCTCTCTCTCTCTCTCTCTCTCT
>JACEOJ010000206.1:562220-618642 GCA_013761285.1 Campoletis sonorensis
TCTCTCTCTCTCTCTCTCTCTCTCTCTCTCTCTCTCTCTCTCTCTCTATCTCCTTTTGCTGTTACGCTGCACCCACCATCCCACTTTTACCTTTCCCTCTTCACATCAAACCCCACGACGAAATCTCTTCACATGTACACTCAACTGTAGGATATACGCTATCCATAACGCGTGTTTGTGTCATGCATCGACTCAACGCCTTCGTCGATGTAACATACACTATGCTTCGACGTGTTTTATGCAAAAATGCGGCACTGCACTTGAAAAAAAAGAAGTTCATTAAAGATTTTCCTGTAGAATTTTTTTTTGTACTTATTGAAAAACCTATCGAAGGTGATATCTGCTCTCTGTGTACACGCTATTCAACTATCTCGCATTTCTAAACAGATTTTTTTATCCCAACTTTTTATCTCACATACTTCGAAAACTCGTGATACCTACGCTGAAAAAATTTATTGAAAAACATTGACTTCTACCTCAATTCATGACTCGAAATATTACGACCACGTCGTGTTTTTTTAGTTTTCAAAAGCTTCTGGAATATGAATAACAGTTTTCCACTTTTTTTTTTTATTTCGTGAAAACCATGCATCAACTTTGCATGCACAATTCTACAGAGACTTGGTTTTCCAATTTAGACTTCGTTAAATTGACGCCTTGTTCCTTTTTTCCATTATCAATACAGTTTGAATACGATAAGGATAGCCCGTCCAAGGCGATTTTTTGATCTTCCTGATAGGTGTGAAACCTCGCGTGAAAAGTTACTTGATGGACTCAGCCAAGAAACATCGAATGTCAGATTTTGTCGTATTTTCTCTGTGTACCTCATTTCAATATCTTCGCAAATTCACTCAATAGGATTGAGTCTCGAGCTTTGTCTTTGTGTGTGAGCTCACGACAAAATCGGGGATCACCGGCTGTGTGTGCCCAGGATCATTCCGGTTGAATGAAGAATTCACAGAATTTATCGTAAATTCTTCTACGTTTACATCAAGAGGATTCGTATAAAAAGAGGCGGGATAAGAGGGTCGACGATCTCTTCGCAAGATCGATTAACTTATTCGGCCGGTTGAGTCTTCACTGTGAAATACCGTCTAGTCTCTCGGCAAAACCGAGTTAGGATCCGTCAGTAGCGTAACAGATTTTCTCGATTTGTAACGGAAATTCCATTGGCTCCTTCAGGGCAGAAGGAAAAGTGAGAAGGGTAAAGGAAAAAAGAGAAAGCGAGAAAGAGAGAGAGAGAGAGAGTAGTAAATGCAAAAAAGTGGGGAGGCTGACATACAGGGAGGAGAAGAGCCACGAGAGACGATGGAAAAAAGGTTAAGGTGGATGAAACGAGAAAAGAATTCCATCTTTTTCTGTCATTGAATATAGTCAGCATGGGGCGAACGAGAGAGAAGCCAAGTCGATCCTTTTTGTCGTAGGAGAACCTCGAGAACCCGCAAATGAGAAAGAGAGAGAGAAAGAGAGATCGCAGACACGGTCTTTCTGTTGGGATCCGAGTCGATTTTATATATGTTCGCGCTCAATTCGATTACTCGACTCTCCGTGATATATTTCTGAGGTGAATGGTGAAGCCCTTTTCCCTTTCACTTGCATACATATATCTGCATATATTTAGCTATTTTTCGTACGGTTGAATATGCAGAATTCAGAACATGGTCATAATTGACTCGGGAATATTCCCATCCGAGACCTATTTTGGTATAACACCTGAAATTACTTGTAGAAAAAAAAGTACACTCTTCATTGTTAATTTTAAATGCACTCTAAACAGTAAGCAATTTGTAACGATTCACGTTCTCGTAGCAATAATGATAAACTCGCGAATTTCTGAATCATCGCTTCACGACGTGGATCTTTTCTTTGAATCACATGCGAAGAGAGGTGAATCCTTCAAACGGTCGATATGAAAATTCGCGGCCACGCAATATACGGCAGCGAAGAGAACTGTTTGTAAGTCGATTCGGATTGTGTGATAGCCTTTTCTTGCGATCCCCGTCACTAAATTCACGCCGAATATATATGTTCCTCGTGTGTTATCTATTAGCGCCAGAGCGTGATAAACGATTTGAGCTTCCTGCTTGCTCGTGAGAACTTTGGCGGTTAAATCGCCCCAGGAAAGGGATAAGCCCTTATCCCTTTCCTTCCCGGCCCCGCGCTTTGTCTTTTTCCACTTCTAGCAACGTTCATCGCTCCGAGATCTCCGATAAATGTATAGCTTGAAAAGAGAACCAGGAATCATCTTTCCTGACAACAAGATAGTAGATACGAGCAGGGATTCTTAATTTTCCGAATACAAATGCTTTGTCTTTTTTTTAAACGAATTAGTCACCAATTTTTCCTTGAAACACGTTTTAACTCAAAAAATGCAAACGGGTTGTATTCACCTTACCCTCCGATTATTTCGACCTCCAACCTAATTATTAGGTCGAATACGGCGTTGTAGAATTTTCACATAAAATATACACGTGCCTTACTTGATACGTCGATAAAACGATTTGTGGTACAACCGTATCTTGCAATTTTACTTGTCACTGTTGTGAGGCTTAAACTTATAATGTATATACACCGCTCATAGCAGTGTTAACTCAAGGGAATATATTTCCGTAGCAACATCTGAGTTTCTATGCCCCTTTCCCTCTCGCGATCTCTTTCTCTCTTACAGCTTGCTACATTTTCACTATAGCTGCCCCAAAAAGATAACCGCACAATGACTCCAGCCTGCTGGCCGACACTTCGTATCCGGCAAGCTCTAGCAACCCAGAACGAGAAGTGCTTTCTCGTATGTGTATGGGTAGATGTGAAGCTTTGTGTATAATTGTGAGCCTTGTATTATATGAGCGAAGTCAGGAACGAGGCCATCGTACTATTTTCATATATGCTTCTGCGCTTTTCAAAACAGAGCTTCCCTTATGCTTTGCCCACATTGTTCCTGCACTTTTCTCCGAGAGTGTTGTACAACTATAGTAATATACAATAAAATTTCGAATCTGTACTTAAGAAGGAAAAAAATGACAGTTTATTATGATTATCGGTTGTTTATAATATAAAGCGCGATCAGCAATTTTGGCATCATGTTTTGGCTGCTGTGACTGTATAAATTTTCTATTTGTAGACATACATTTCAATCATATATTTCGTACAAATCAAACTGTTCAAATATCACTTTAGATTTTTTATCATTCTTGTTAACGTTATTGAAGTGCAAGGAATAAGGTCTAACAAGTGAAAAATAATCTTTGCGCCTACAGTAATGTTGATACACTTTTGTTTATCGAATCCATTACAAAACTCGTAGTAAAAATAGTTGCTAATCATCCAAGGTGTGACTCATCTTGATATTTTCTATACATTTATTGACGCTTGTATTGCCTTGAAATTTTTAACTCATCACGCGACTGAGTTGTAATTCCGAATTTCGAATTTTGAATTCATTAGAATTAGGTATCGATCGACGTTTTGAGGTTCCGAGGTAGGCTCCATGTGTGACAGCACGCGTATATGTATTTGTATGTATGCGTGAATCAACCAGATTTATATACTGGGGAGACGGATCCGTACGCGTATATAATCACCACGTCGCGGGCGTGGCAAATGTATGCAAAGGGATTTACGCGGTTCGCCGATTCGTCGATTCTTCTTTCGTTCACTCTCTGCCGTCTGGGAAATCGAACATGTAATACTCGTGAATCCCACATTATTCCATTTTTATTGGTTCCCCCTTTTGGTTTTTTTTTCTCTCTCGTTTCATCCCTCCCTTTGCAACGATCTAAACAAACCACAAAGCGATGAACCTGTCGTAAGCTAGAGAATTTATAAACTTGAGACCCTCATTTTTGAATTCGGGAATTTCTTCTCTCGATTCAGAGCTTCACCAGTTTTTATAATTTATGTCAAAAATTTTGTGCTCACTTTGTACACAATACATGAGTTCATCAGTGCAGATACATTCGAGCAATAGATGCGCATGAGTATGCAAGAGATAGCAAGCTTCTCAGATTACCAAACACCGCGACGGTTCAGGGATACGCCATGCGGATTCCAGATGCAAGCTAGAGTGGAGACAGGGGAAGAGAAAGACAGAACAGTGAAAGTGTAGTCAAGAAAAAAAAGACAGGGAGAGAGGAGGGAAGAGGCTGCATCCTGTACTCATCGAACCCGTTGAGGTGTACTTCGATGCGGTGCGTTTTCAGCCGGTTGAGCATTGAAATTTCCTAATCCGCCCTGGTGCACGATCTGCTATTTACTCTCTGGCAGGATTCTGGTAACGCGATAGTTTTCATACATGAACTCGACTCTGTAATAAACCGACATGGAGCCAGTTCGCACCTCTCATTTCTCTGATAATGATATTACATGAACTTTGCTTTGGTTGGAAAAAAACCTTTACCTCTCTTGGAAGCTGGAAAAAAAAAAAAAAAAATTCAATACTTTTTTTCGTTTTCGCAATATTCATATGCCGCTGAAGTATTCGTCAGTTTCTGTATAATAAACGTGCAATACCAAACACTTGTTATTGAAAGGCTGCTTTTGAATATCGAATTGAAACTTTGCACGTGCGCAAAATTCGCGTGGTTCTTGAATAGAGTAGGTTTGTTAATTTTTTCTTCTCTTATTGCACGATGTGGTCTTGAAAAAAATTTGCCATTCCTCTGATTTCCTTTCATGCACTAATAAAGGTATTTTATATGTGATCAACGCATGATTTTCTCCTGATTTATATACTTTTCGATTCATTTTTTCAATGATCGTTCACATAACCTTTCGAGGTTTGAAACTGGTATTCTTTCGCTGTTACGAAGCTTCACTGATGCTCCAATTTCTATGGGAGCCTCCTCAGCAACAGCTATTTGTGATTTACTATTGCGTGTATTTTTCTGCCCCAAGCCGTGGGGAACTATAAGATAAAACTGGGACTGGATTTCATTGAGTTTTCACTTCGTTTTATGACAAAAATCAGTCAGAAAATAAGCTCCATTCAATGATCAATGTACGAACGAGGCGTGTCACTGATCAGGCATCGATTCAAATAGTATTCCGGTCCGCATAAATTTTTATGAAAATCTAAACCCGTGTGAAAACCTTTTGTAACATTTCCTAGCTGCGTTACAAAAATTGTAGGTATATCAGGAGAAAAATCTATCAAACAATACTAAAAAACGAGGCAGTAAGTCTACGTGACGACAGGAAAAACGGAATCCGTGTGATGCACAGAGGATAGGCGAGAAAGGGTAGAGTGCGGAGTTTGGTAAACGTGTCCTCGGTTTTTCGTTACATTTTTTTTTTCAACCCCTCGGCCATTTCTCCGCTCATTCTCTGGTTTTGTGTCTGTAGTGTGCAGACGTTCGTCGTTACACAGCAAAGCACGAGGGTATAGTATATGTTGGTAACGCAGGTGTGAAAGGAAACTCGTGAAATAAATCTCGTCTCTTCGTTGGCGAGAAAGAATGCCGAAAAAACACATAGAGCGAGAAAAGTCGGGAAGAAACGCTCGCGAGGATTATTACCGCTTTTTTCACCTTCCACCTTTTATTCTACCTCCATCCCTTCAACAACCCCCTGCCGATCCCATCGCACATATGTACGAAACAGACACATGAGATTCCCGTTTCTCACCCACCTCCTATTCTTTTTATCTACCACTTCTCACCAACCTCCGACAACTCTGGTAGCCTCATCGCGCCTAACGGGCTTTTTTATTCTCGTACTTTTGTCTCAAATCTCCGACGAACTAATGGTCAAATCGCAGCGGTTAATTGTGAGCCACCGGCTGTTGTAACAGAGGGAGATTGCAAGAACAAGAACGGAAAAAACAACCGAACGATAAAACTGCTACCTATATACGCGGTGGAAAATGATTCGTGAAGAAATTGAACGAAGGAGGAATTGGTTTTTGGACGAGCCCTGAGAAAAAGAAAAAAAAAATTAATCAAGATTTTCTCACTTTCAGAATCTGTCATAATTCGAGTCTTGTTTTTTTTTTGTTTTCCCGTTATCGGACTTTGCTTTGATAGAATTGTCGGTAACAATTTATAATTCATATTTCAATTTAGCAAATGCATATTTCAGCAAATGTCTATCATTTTCTCGATCGCATCTGAATTAGCGTTTCTTGAAAATCGATCGTGCAGGAATCGAGACGAGACGATAGTATGAATAGACAAACAGCGTCGCAATACGTAGACCGAACAAAATTCGCATTTGCATAGTTTCAATGTGTCCAAATTTCTGCGTTATAGCGCTGACTACATTTTTTATTCGATCTTATTTTTGGACTAAAGTATAAACGACTTAAAAAATCCTGAAATTTGTTGATGGAACAACAGAGATAGCTTGTGTTGTAACGATGCAAACTTCATTGCCACGCATACGCAACGAATAAACTCATGGACTTGCTTGGCACGGCCCAGTTTGGCAGATTGGAATTTTTTTCCTCACCACCAAGGTTTTTTTGATAAAAGCTGTTCCAGCGTAGCTCCATACTCCAGGTTTCATTGATCCACATATTAATACATCTCGTCCGTAACGAAACCTTTGGAAGGTGGACCTAACCTTTTTAACACCAGCTGGTGATGAGACTTTTTTTTTTTCATTCTCCGAAAAGGGATAATACATCGCTCACGTAAACATACTTTGATGTTAGCAGTTGTCGAGATGTAGTATTTTTCATTCCCAAGATTTGTACGTACAATAAGAACATAAATAAAATGAAAAATACAGAAGGTGCTGAAATTCTTATTTGAATGAGCTAAATAGCTGATTTTTGGCTATTCGAATTTCTCTCTGCTTTTCTAACTAAGAAAACGTTGTGACGTTCTTTTTCGCTTTCTTGAGATTGCACGTTTTCAACCCTTTCGAAAAACTCTACGAGACTCAAGCTGCATCTTAAGGTTCGTGTAGGTCTTCCCAGGTAGTTAAATACGATACAGAATATTCGAGGGTGTACTTGCCGCATATACTCAAGATTCTCTTGGATCTGCAAAGTGACGAAAGCGAGCAAGAGAGACTGAGAGAGAGATAGAGAGAGAGAGAGAATCCGCGAAAGTGCAAACGACGTCTCTCAAGGTAATAAACCTACGAACGACGAAGGGTACGTACATACTTGCCCTTTCAGGATTAAATTCAGGATCTTGCGAGGTGCGTGTTCTTGAAGAGCTACCATTAGATTGCCCTTGAGACCAACACGGTTGACAGAAAGGGGAGTCCGAATGTGGGGGACAGGTCTTATCACAGATTTGAAGACATGCATCGAGATTGCTAATTTTCTGCTCACTTCCTTATTAATTCTCTGATTAATTATGTGACACTCGTCAACGTGCCTGAAGAAGAAGGAAATGAGAAGTGAAACTCTAAAAGTAGTAATAGCATAAGGTGGCTGCATGAAAATATGTAACATCGCCGAGCGAAACGAAAAGATGCAATAGGTAAAAAAAAAAAAAGCATGCAGAGCACGTTGAAAACATTTTGATTTTAATTATATTTCACTGATGTGACTCTCGATTTAAGGCCAATCAAGATTTCAATTTCGAACAGAGAAAAAATCTCATTATTCCTTTATAGGCACCTTAAAAAAAAAAAATCTAATGTGTCATAATAGACAGCTCTGGCCTATGAATATATAGATTTTCAAGAAGCATTTTGTCGAACATCCTTTAATTCAATTCCCATCCTTCTTGTGCTGCTATATCCGCTCAGAGATGTATAAATCATATTGGGATCAATATGATGCTATATGTATATATATTTATCATATACATACATACATCGAGTGCATCCAAACGAAAAATCTTTCCGCGATATTCTATATGGATTCGACGCATTCATTATTTATTTTTTCCCACTACTCTTTCTCTCTTTCTCTCTTCCATTCCTTTTCCTTTCTTTACATTACATCTTCTTTCGGTCTACTTCTTGCTAACTCTGACACACTACAGCGCTTAGTGACAACGTGAGAATCGCTCCCGGCTAGCTTTTATGCCTTCGATCGACTTTTGCTGAACTCCTTCTGCACCGGTGTGCATCGTGTGCCTTTCTGAACGTTATCTGCATATACCATGTTATTACACAGGTATATGTGTCTGTACATATTCTATATATATACATATATAATCCATGGTGATAGAGGGCATCTTCTGCTGCATGCAACTATATATGTATATATATATGCTATATCTATAGAAATTGGGTATCGGAAAAAGGCTCGAAACTCGGTCCTCCTCGTGGCAAGTATTCGTGATCTCGAACACTCGAGTAGCACGACTAAGAGCTCCATGCCGAGTGAAATATTAATACCTGTGCGCCCTCGAACGGAGGTGAAAATACGATACCAAATTCTCTCGCCTTCCGCTTTGCACCACTCTACTATATGACTTTGCATCCTCGCCCACTCGATCTCGTCTCTCCTCTCCTTCTTCACACACAAATATAGATTTCTCAATTCTATCTCACACACACCCACAACATTTTCGGTCGCACTCCTATTCCCTCGAATTTACGTTTTTGTCCAAATTTTTCTCACGAGTTCAAAGTAATCGCGTTGATCTGTCATGTCGTGCGTGCGCATACACTTTCACACTCTTCTCTATCTATTCGAACACACCGTCCTAATACAGATCGTTCCATGGTATGAACTGACATAGTCCACTAGCGCAGCTCTCATACCATTTTCTATTTCATTCAGTTCACTACTCTTCTTTGACTTGCACACTGCCTTACGATAAGAGATCTTATCGATATAGTCTCAATCGTCAGGAATATTCAATCGATTGTAGATGTTGGATGAATCTGCTCTCTCGGATGTTCAACGAAACGCGGTCGGGAGCACGATGGACACGGAACGACCATTGGGACTTGTCGAATCTGTCCTCATAATGAATTCATGTCATGAATTTTCTGTCTATCGATGAACCGTAACACTTCGATGAAATAACCCGAGATAGCGACCAATAACTTCCCGCTAGTTACATATGAATATTGTACACGAAAGTGTACGGATTCAGGAACCACTGACAACCACACGCTCTGTGAGCTTTGCATTTAATACGCTGTGATATCCGACTTGCGTGTATAGAAACATGTGCTACGAATTCCTTCAACATTAATAACCCAATTTCCGCGTTACCTATTTTGACTTTCGAAAATACAGATATCCACACTCATTTTCGCTGTTTCGTTCACAATTGATCATTTTCAAACATCCATTAAACTGCTTGGTCTTTTCGTTTTTTTTGTTGTTCGTTGTTCGCTTCCGTTTTTTGCTGTTTTTCTTGTGAAAAGTCCTTTAAATCGTAAGAGGCTAAATTTATTTCGAAATCTTGACCATTTTCAATCGAAACGAAAAAAATGCGAAATCGAAATAATGTTTTTCTCGTAAATTCTTCCATTCTTTTTTTTTATTACGAATGAACTGACAAATTTGGTGCTTTCATAAATTTGAATAAATGGCCAAATTGAATAAATATTTACACATAAACGTCTAGGAATTTTTCATCAATCGAAAAAGGTTCGAATTGTGTGGAAGGAAGTTCTACCCAAAAGACCTTTTATGTATAAACATTAGACCCATGTGTACCTTAACACACGATACTACTTCCGCTTGACTTTCCGTGCTTTCGAAACGTATCGTGGAATTGTGATGTTTCTTTGCCGCTATCTGATTTCATTATGTTTCGAGCCATTAAAACGGTCTTGTCCTGTACATAGTTCTACACACTTTATCCTCATCATCATTCGTTGGCGTTTCAACCCTCAAGTTGTCCGCCTTACCACTTGGGTTTTGGTTTATCTTTTAGTGTGACATCCTTGTCTCTTGCTTGAGTCTATCGATTCACTACCTACACTGAGTGTTAGATCTATTTGAATTAATGAATTTCAAAGTAATTCAAAAAATTCAGTATTCGATTGGTAGATGAACTTACTCTTAAGTTTTTTCAGTACGTTTGAAAAGTTTCGATCGAGAAGAATAATTACTTTATTGCTTTTAAAGAAAAAAATCTTACTTGATCGCAAAAAAATACAGTCCGTTGATTATTATTTAATGTACAAAGTTCGAGGCGAGCAAGTGGCTTGTAACTACAGTACTTGGGCACTTTTCATAGGCGCGGGAGATATATATTCGATGGTGAAGCAAAATGATAATTCGAGGCGGTTGCGAAAGGGATAACGAATGAATAAATCATCTTTGATGGATTAGGGCTCACCGTATAAATAAATACTGGGCATTATCGAGCTACCGAGGGAGCGAGAGAGAGAGAGAGAGAAGAGAGCATTGGATGGACGGTGAAAACTTTTGAAATTTAGCTTTCACGCCGAGAGTTTTGGCAAACTTGATCCCTTGAAAGGGGTTGATGGTAGATGTTCTCACAAAATCGGGAGTTAAAAGCTCTCAACCGAATCTCTCTCTAGAATAAAGGTTTCGACTCGACCTAGGATTATAATCGTTACGGATTAAGTAATGGAGGGTGAGGGAGTAAAAAAATAATAATACAGAACAAAGTCAAAACAGAATGTGGAAGAGGAATGATCATTTTTTTGTCAAGAGGTAAAAACACTTTAATGCCGAATTAATTTCCTCAAACTCACGGGGCCAATTATAATTCTCACTCACTTCGTTAAATCAATTAGATACTGATTCAGTGACTGCGGGCAAAGTATAATAAAATTGAACTTCATTTGGTTCGTGATCATAGCAATCAGCTCGCTCACACATCTTTCCTGTCACTGATTTCAGTTAATTCAAAAGTTAATAAAACGGTTGAACATTGCGAAACAAATATTTTTCGGGTAAAAATTATGTTGTAAGAATACATACAAATGATTTAAAGTGGCGAGATGAAATAACATCCGGTAAAGCCGGAGTTACAAAAAAAAAAAGAAAAAATATGAACTGTACTTCAACTTTAAAAAAAAATAATGATCAAGAAATGAGAAGAAAAATCAGGGGCAAAGAACCACATTTTCTTTTTCCATTTTTTCGAGCCTAGTACACCGTACGATTCGTTATAGCCAGAAGCATCACGTATATAGCTTATGTAAATAGGAAAGTAGAAACAATACGAGTTTTGGTCGGAGAAGAGGATAGATAGCTCAGCTTCCTGCGCGCTGCACCTCACAGGAACTGAAAGATCTGCAAAAGTGTTGGGTTATAAAAGATAGACCGGTTGGACAGATGGATGGATGGTTGGACCAAAGGATGGATGTGGGGAAACGACTACATAAATATGGAAATTTTGTAAATCAAGTTAGTTTGCAAAGTGCCAGAGAGTTTCTCGTGTGCTTTACTCCCGCGTGTTGCATTTTGGCCGCCCTCCTTTTCCTTTCTCTACTGCGCACTTTTTACCTTTCGGCTCTGTAAAAAATCCACATTTTTTTCCTTCACCGCTACATACCCACTGTATTCTTTGTACCTCAACCGCATACGATGCACTTTTTTTTTTAGTTTTCATTTGGCTTGAGATAACTCCCAGGATAATTTTAAGAAATGTCAGTGCTTCAAACATTTGTTGAACCCGGTCAACTAAATTTTATTGGAAAAAGCAAAAAAACAACAACATTGCCCTATATTGTGACAAAGTATTTAACTGAGACTGTCAGTTAAATACTGAAATATACTGTTCCAATGACTAACGTTTCCTTATTATCTAATAATATCAAGTTGATTGTGATGATCAATAAATAATAATCGACCTCTTCCAACTAAATTTCATTTTCCGTCTGATCATAACGCATTGCTCATGTCATCGTTGCTTGTCAATGCATCTTGATGTTCCCCTACATCACAGTTTATGACAAAATTTTGAAGAGGTGTTTTCATTTCAACGGTCACATAAATGACAAGAATTCGTTAAAACTACGTCCAGAATTTATTACTCTATTAATTTATTTACTTTATCAAGTTTGGTCTTCTAAACAGTCAAATCGTTGGTCGTTGTAGAAATATGTTTAATTTTGAGTTAGACTGTCGCAAGAGTTCTGTCTTAAGTGTATTTGTCTCGTGTTGAATTGCATTCGACTATAGCAATCATTAGATGCAGTAAAGTCGAACAACGAGATTATTCAATACGTACAAAAGGGAGACTAAGAAATGAATATAAAATTTCGTACCCACGCAGAGTCTGTACAAAAGATACTGAGAAGTTAAGCCAATGTATTCTTGTTCTCGATGGATTTTTGAGCTTTGCTGGAAGCTGCTCTGGAAAGCTTCGTCCGGGAAGTTCGAACTATCCGGGTAACATACTTTGCCTCCTTCCGTTGATTCGATTTACGAGAGACGGGTGGATCATTCGGTTCGCGAAACTTGGGGGCTGGGGATCTCCCAGTTGGTGTGTTTGCTGGGCGATGTTCGCGGACGCGGTAGAGGGTGACAGTGGCGCGCCGTTAGTAACGACACTCGAGGGAACAGAGAAGCGCGCGAGCCTCTTGTGCACCTCCACAGTGGCGTTCTTGGAGCCATATTTCATCCCCCTTTTCGTTCTCTTTCCCTGCCCCATTCCTTCCCCACTCTCCTCTGCTGACTGTTCGTATTTATAGGAATTGGGAAGTTGAAAGGGGGAGGTGGAGGATGCAGATCCTCTACAATCCCTTCTTTTTCTCCATGACCTCCCATCTTTCCTACAACACATTGAAATATATACTGTATTTTCTGTTTCTGTCTTTCGCGGAAAGCCGCCTCACACTCCTGGGTGCTGGGGGATTTCAAAAAAATTTTGATTTACTCCTCTCGTGACACTCGTAGACCTTCCACTTTCGCCTGTATTTGTGTGTCCAAACAAGCAGGTAACCAGACTTTCACGTTTTCCTTTCGGAGAAAAAAAAAATCCAAGTAAATGAATAAATCACCAAGTTAAAGCTCATACGTCGAACTCGAAAATGTTTTCATGTTTCGTCTTTTCACTTATAGACATTTTTCAACCGTCTACATTTTCATCGATTTAATCTCCATTCCATATTTTGTTTGGCATATAAACAAAATCAATGTTGACTCTTTTCAGACGAGATTGACGGACTTGATTTACTTTTCCCTTAGGTCCCAACTAAGCATGGTATTCCCCCGAAAGTTTTTCATGCTGGTTTTATATTTCTTCTCACGGATATATTATACAACTCATCGTTCAATTACTTAGATACACTCAGTGTTTGTTAATTAAACGTTCATCGCTTACCAATTTTTCTAACGAGACGAGCTGCATCCGGTTGCACGCACGCATCCATAATTTTTTACTATAAAGTTACAACCCCAAAAGACTTTCACAAAAAGTCCACGATTCGTCAACCACATAAAAACAATTCGAAATCAGATTCATGGTCGCGGAACTTGCTCGACGATTGATTGTTTGATGATAAGCTCCATGAGTTGAAAGCTTCCTACCATGAAAGCATGACAACGTTCATTTTCCTTGATTCCCTTTTCCAAGGTACGATATATATATCCACAAGATTAGTTCGTAAACTTCAGGAAATAAGTATGATGGCTTCGAACGTTGAGGATCGAAAAAGATGGTTCGGCTGTGAATATACGCCGCGAGAAAAGAAGGATGAAGCATGCTATAGTGTGTACAAATTCTCTTGTGCTTTCGTGCGAGGATAACATGGGGCTGTCTCCCAAGCGAAACCCCACGATTCATTGTGTCCATATCCTTGTTCATATACGAAGGAAGCTTACATTGAAGTTTTGTCTACCTAACCTCAGATATCCGTTGCTTATGTTCACGTAAAAACCGAGCAATAACCCCTGCTGCCCAATGTATAAAAGATTGTTTTTAATTACTGAACAATTTTCGTCGAGCGAAGAGATGACCGAGAATGAGGATGTGTCCGTGGAGAACTGCGTATAGCGAAACTTGGCGTCAGGGATCTCTTCCTTCGATTTTCACCACGTTTGCACATTTATATATAAAGGCACATGTACATACGTGGGCACATGTGCATTAGCGTCGACATTGTGAAAAGTTGGGGTTCTTCCTAGTGGCCGCACGATGTTGGCGTCGTACACACTTACTCCCACACGGATGGACGGCACGGAATATTGGTTATCCAGCACGTTTCATCCCCATGGAATCGCCGATAAAACCATTATCGTTCCACGTCGTATTTCAGCCATTTATTCGCGCGACACGCGATCCTTCGCGCCACCTACATATATACATAGACAAACGCGCAAACACAAACCTTCGCTTATGCTCTTTGTCTATTTCTTTCGTCTCTGCTGCTACATATACATTCCCATCCTCGTGTGTACAATTTACTTTTCTTCTTCTCTTATTTCCTTCTTCAGCTTCTTCCATCTTTTCTTGTCATCTATATCGTTGTGCTTCATCGTTTTTTTTGCCTTTTTCCAGTTCTAACTAAGTTTTTTTTCTTTACTTTCGGGAGAATTTTTCTTTTTTTTTGTCTTACTTATTCCACGTGGATCTCGTGCTTTCGTCCACCGTAGCTTCGTGGACCGCGGTTTCACACGTCGACCGGCATTACAAGCAGCCCAACCGTCTACCACAATTTCTGTATTTACCTCACGATCTCAGCTAGATCTTTTCCATTAGATAGGATTCCAGCCACGGTTCTTTAACCCAATGCTCTCTTTTTCTTCTGGTCGCAGATGAAGCCGCGGAAACATATTTTTCATTCGGATTCAGGCTTTTTAATTATAATCTCGCATTTTTAACACTCCCGTGATAAATGTTCGTGCTATTTCGATTGAACAAAATTTAATGAAGCAACTGTCGAGCAATCTGCTTTTTTTTGTGTATTTAGTTTTTACAGAAAATGAAAATTGTTCGAATTTAAGTGAAATGAAGCTATAATCGATACTTGTTGGACGAGCAACAAAATTATAGCTCGGTATTAAGAAAAATTTAAGATCAAAATAACGGAGCCGCTTCTGATTTATTATTTTACCCAGTTCTTGTCAATTTTATGGTGGATCCTGAAATACTTCAGGGCAAAAAGAAAAGAAAGATAGAATCATCATATATTCAGCGTCTCCATATTTTCAGGTACATCGATTCAAATGGAAACCAGATCATGTGTTATTCAAGATCGTCAGAAACAATTAGGTTTTTAGTGCAATTTTGATGTGTGTAACGTAATTCGAACAAACACACGGATTCGCATACTTGATTTGTCGAATAGCGAACCCAGAGTTCATTTATGACCTACCTTTTACCTTCACGCATATTTACAAAGGTACATGTGGGCTTGCTCTCTCGCGTGTCGACTTTCGACATCAGAGATGCACGTTCGTTTTACACCGAGTCGTGGAAACGAGAGTGCAGGCGTACCGGAAAACTTTTGATAACACTTGCAAATTGCTTCCGAAAATAGAATAACAATTCAATTTGGGCCTGCGGAAACGCTCGAACCTCAACGCTGACGTGTCGGCTGTGAGCTCCCCTTCTCCCGCCGTTTTTCTTTCCCTCGCTCTGCATGGCTGCAAAGCCAATACATCCAAACAGATTCAAATATAAACGTGATTGTGATGGTCGACCAAAGCTCCTAGTGGTTGACGTTCACGCGACCGCAACAAACATCAGAGAATGAGGCGTGAAGAAGCCTGAGCAAGGCGCGGAAAGAATGCTGTGTATAGGACGAAGATGCAAAGTCCGGAAGCGAGCGCTTCCCTTAGGTATGAATACATAGGCAGGAGGCGGCCGCTGTCGGTTGGAAAGTGGCTGAAAAGATGATTCAATGTTTGACTTGAAGAGGACGACGGGATAATGGCCAGAAATGAATATAGCTTCGACAATCTCGATCGATGACCGGTTATCGGAAAAAAACCTCATCTCAAGAAAAATATCGTTTACTCCCCGTACACCAGGGAAGAATTTTATCCACTTTTGTCGAGGTCGGAAATTTCAAATACACTCCTTTTATTCGCATTGCCCATCTGACCGCTTTTAGAATTTCCGGCTACCCTAATACCCAATGTTGGTAATATGAGTGTGTCCTATAACTTATCAACATTCTGAATTCTACAGCGTCTGGATAATTATGCAGCTTCAAAATTTAGATAAATAGTATTTATAACAAGTGGCTCGAATGACAAATCTAAACGTTTTATGCTTTATCGAGTGTAGTCACCACGAAATTAAAAAAAAAAAGTACTATTTCGAACGGGAAGAAAGATTTTCTATTTGATAATATCTTTACAATTCTCGAAGGTATTATTCCTCGCGAATGTGGACGTGATTGAAAATAACATTGATCCGTACGATTTCTCAGCACACCTCGTTGGAGATCAACCGAGAGAGGGTGCCTGAGCGGAGACGCTCTGTGTCAACCTCCCATTTTGTATTCATGTGTGGGTGTAATCCTATATTCATCCACATACATACACATATACATGAACATGTATATAGACATTCGCTTCTATAGCTCTTTGCAACGGCGAGTGAAGCACTCTCAACCGCGACGGATAGTAGGGATAAGCCGTCTCTTATATGGCAACAAGGGTCGCGGTGAAGACATTGTTTTTACTGCATTTATGTTCTGTTTGTTTTATTACGCGCCCAGACAAACAACACCGCCCTTATTTCTCTGTTATTATTGAGATGCCTCTCATCGACTCAGACTTTTTTTATTAGCCCTATAACCAATTTTCCGTAATTCGTATACAAATACAACCGATTAGTATTTTTTATACTTCTTTATGTATATCAAATCAACCCTATAAATCTTCATTGTTTCTGATAAATAACATGCAGCCGAATGAAAACAATCCCAATGACAATCGAATCGACTTAACGGAGTACACCAACAATCGGTTTTAACCGCGTTACGTTATTGTGATTGTGCTACAAATATGCAGAAAAAATCTACTGTCATAACAGCGGAGGAAAAAGATGAATTTGTAGAAATATTTTCCTATAAGATGCAGCGAACACATGGATTCAATTTATACACTATTTCCTACGAAGAAAAAATCTTTAGTGTCGTTTCGTCACGAACTTTCTTTTGGACAGTGTGTTCAGAAATAATGTGTTGAAACGACTAGACGTCGTAGGAGGTGGTATTTTTTTTTTTTTACAAAGCTCACGATCCCAGGTACTCGATCCATCATTCTGCAATTGGCTGAAAATAGGCTTTTTTTATGTATTGCACACGGGGATTTTCAGTGGGCAACCCCAATACTGTTACTCATATTTTTTGTGTTTTACTCGGTCATCGCCTCGTTTTCGTACCTCTTGGACGAGGGGGCCGATAGCATAATAGGGGTTTTATCGCTGATATACAATATCACGCACTCCGTAGCGCGAGAAAAAAAAGACGAGCGGGTCAAGCGTTAAATTGTATCGCCTCATGGCGCATAATAAAACGATAAAGCGGTGGCAATGGTCATCAGGCGAAAGCCGGCGGACCCGGCATGCACAGACAAAGTGTTCCCAAAGGATTCTCCGTAAGACAAACATTTTTAACGGTGTCATGTCTTCGTCCAATCAATTTGAGTACATACACGTCTGCAAATGTATAATGTACAGACAAGGATTGGAAAACATTTCGAATTGCTTGAATATGTGTAAAAATATGTTCGTGAGTGAAAGATATTTCTTCAAATTCGAGCAGCCGTTCATCTCAATTTTGATTTTAAACAATAAATCGATAAATCACGACAACCGAGAAATGTTGTTTGGGATAATGAATGTTTGTTTTTCGATTGCAAAAAAAAAATCCCTCGTAATCAATGAATTTTGATTACTTGAATCAATAAATTTGTATGGACAGTGTCAGGTAGGGCTCTACGATTAAAAAATTGGAGAATTACAATAGAGGCTTTTTTCTTCTTGTTTTACACTCAAACAACGGCATAAGTGTTTATCACGTTGGTGAAAGAAAATTGAAAAACACATTTGCCGATCTCTTGATGATTGCTTCGTTGTATTCTATTACAATAATCTCCTACGGCCTATCGGTCATCATATTTATTTTGATCGTCGGCTTCTATTTGAATTAATAATTCTTTCAACAAGCAGATCATCAAATAGAAACGATATACCCTCACGATGGTTACTTTGACACGGAAATCATCGTTTTTGTGTTTACGTTCGATCGAAAGAATTCAAATCCAAAGTGCCGCGGGCGTTAGGGTCGTGTTATATATTGAGGGAAAAAAAATTGAAATTCACTAAGCCGAATGGTGTTGACTCACCGAGAAAAACGAAATTGTGTAAGGGGCGATATAGATCATCCTTGCCCGCGCTCTGAGAATAAAGGGAGCGAGCGATTGGGGGCAGATGGTATAGGGTGTGAAGAAGTGCGAGAGGATGATGCGCAAAGAGGATCCTTTCGCGCTATAGCAGATCTTCGCCGATACCGGAGATGAGTACGACTTTAATAATAATCAAAAAATGCTACAGATATATGAAAACTCCCCTCAACATTTTGGACTGTATGCACCATGTGTGGGACACGGTAAAATCAATAATTGATCACTACGATTTTACGGTAACATGATATTTCATATGACGTTAAAAAATGGTGAATCCATAAGAGAAACTTACGATCGAAAAATGGAGATAAACATCAAGGGGTCTTTATAGAAAGTCAATTGCAAAACTAGGTATACATTTTATAGTTTAACCACTAACAGTAGCAAACAATTTGTTGACCCTCTCTTGACGAGTTAATTATTAGTGATCGATTGTTCAATAAAACGGATAAATGGTCTTTGTACTCCTCTGTACTTTCTTGCAATTAGCAGTGACGCCTTCCTTTAGATTTTATCTACACTCGAAAAACTTCTTATCAATTTTTCATGCAACAATTCCATTTCAGAAGCAGTTAAATATTTCGCGAGTTGTTGAAATACTTGAAACTTTATCACAACGTAAATGTACGTGACTCGTACAATCGGTTGCCAATAGTACGATAACGAAAATCTTTCGATAATGGTTGTTGTCAAATATTAAGAGTGAATGCGCAAAAGTTTCGAGGTAGTGAAGAGTGGAACAAAACGCAGTAAGACACGATAAAAATAATAACTTCGTGTTGAAAATGTTGGAAAGTTGCGTTCCGAGGATTGACAACTCATGGTAAACAAACTATTCCTTCACAGAAAAGCTGTGGAGTGAACATTTTGTATTTATCTATATGTACACGCAACCGCCGATGCAAATTTAAAATCTTACTGCGCACCAATTATACGGTTTATACATATATTTGTATTATGACCATATATATATATCCATATATATAATTGGTACTTCTGTAGTAAAAGAACATACAAGATGTATATATACTCGTTTGAAACTTCGAGTCGTGGAATCGTCATACTTGAAGCGGAAACGAAAGACCGTTGAACAGTTGCCGTCATCGCTAACGACGTTCCCGTTGTTAACGATGTAAATGTTTCTCCGGAGGTGTTCGAGCGCAGCAATAAAACTTTTCGTCGCATCACCGAGCAGTTGCAAGTGTGAGCACGAGAGACGTACTACGACACGAATAAGATAATGAAGCTGAGAAAGTAGAATAAATGAAGTAAGATTGTTCGGTAAAGTCGTAAATTCGTAAATGAAAGAGAGAGTGAGAATCGACGGTAAGGAGAAACAAAAAAGTTAAGCTATAAAGAATCGATGATATATCAGAAGAGACGAAAAATATATCGTAGGATGGAGCAACGTACGTGAGAAAAAAAATACACTGACTGGAACTTGCACAGCGGGGACTCGAATGCCAAAATAATGCTATCCGTAGATTTCCCATATATGCTTCAACTATACATTTTTCAGAATGTCTTCAATCTTATTGAAGATTACATATTGTTACCTTCGGTCCTATCATTGTTGTGTTATTTAGAGAAATTCGCTCCAGTCTTTTGAATTCGAATGCGTGAAATGATTTGATGAAAACATTTTTAACGAGTAAATGATAATGCAGTGTTAACACTGTAAGAGAATGAAACTCATGCAAGCTCTTGGTCTGGAGGTGTATACACTCAAACGCGTTGATGTGTACGCTGTGCACACACCCACATACGGTTATAAGCTCGGGCGCATGTATGGAAAGAGATTCACAAAAAAGTACGCTTTACCATTTCACGATCTCGATGGACCTCCATCGTGTCGCTTTAAGTTTCATTGAAAGAGCCGCCTCGACATAGCGACAACGCCAAAAGGATGGACTTTTGCGGTATTGCGGCATGAACCATCGCAAAAGGAGCGTAAAAAATGTCACGAAGGGAGAAAAGACACACACACACGCACAGAAATCGTAGTGTATGAAAAGCCCTACATAGGTTTCATCAAAGAGATGGAAGGGTGACTTGCTTTTAAGCTTTAAGCTTAGGAGCTTTTACGACTCGATACTTTGTCTCGGTCGGCAGAGCTCTCACGATGCCGCCGTCGTGTCGTTATGAGTGTAGTAAAGTCTACTGTTTACATTAGTGTTTGCGACTTATGTATTTTTTGAAGCATGCTATTCGTCTGAATCAGTAGATTCTTGGAGTATTGTATTTGTTTTTGTTTTTGTTTTTGTTTTTTTTTTTTTTTTTTTTTTTCGTTCAATGGTTCATTCGCCAATGTGACAGAATTCGTTCTGCACTTGTGTATGTACTCAAATGTATTAATGACTATTGAAGGAACAGATAATATGTAATATCGAAACACAAAACAGAGCAGCGAGGTGATGAAAAGCCAAAATACTACGAGAGTTCATAACCGTGAACACGCCCTTTATAATTTTATTAAACTGTCAGATGAGTCTTTTTACCTGGAAGTAATCCCCTGCGCACTTTTCACATCAAATGTATGTAACGGCTCCTATTCACCCTGGGACGGGTATTATGCGGTAATGCAGGTCGGTCAGTTTGAAATTTTCTAGCTTTATCCCTTCGGCAACTGGTTTACGCACTGGTTCCGATTAGATTAGACTCCACAGCATATTTCTTTCTGCATCATCTACACGTATGCATTCAGTATAACAAGAGTTTCATCATCCAAGTATGCTGGTAACAAGGAAACTTGTTGACAAGGTAACTTCAGAGTTTGACGACTGCAAGAAGTTACAAATTGAAATTCAATAATGGATACCGCAGTTACGCACTTTGGAGTAAACTCATTACTCAGAACATTTGTATCGCAACATGTGTGCATGTGGCATAATTTCAGGTACAAAAACTTACGAGAATCACAGAAAAACTGTGATACAAAAGAGTAGACGTATTTTATCATTTTCATAACGCATCATTAATCGAATCGATGGAGAATTGTTTTGCATTTAAGACAAAATGATATAAATCGTAAGGAACTCGTCCTTGTAACGGACTAGTCTTGGTTGTATTGGTCGTGTTCTGCATAATCCTGACCGTACAACATGCACGACCTCCAGACAATGGCAAGAGCTCTAAAACTTGTAGTGGCTCTCCCTCATTCGCTATACCTTCTGTCGCGTCTCCCTCGTTTACCTGACGTCGCTTTTCCCACCTACAAGAAAATCTACCACCCTCTAGCGACAGGCTTTTGGCCCCATATTTCCAATAGAACTATAGAGCCTGGTACGACAAAGGTCTGGGCAGGTCGATGGGTCACGTCTCGTCCCGCATCGCGTCTTAATACCGAGTTCCTCCCAGCTTACGAAATCCCCATGTTCGATGCCTGGACCCTGTATCGAGTATTTCCGTTTGACGATTTTCTCTAGAGTGCCGAGCTGGTTCATCCATCTCCGGAGGCAATAACCTCTCGTCTTACGGTCCTATCACCAAGCCCATCTCGAGCTAATATTATTTTAGCGGAGACCCTTTAATCCTGTATATGTATTACTTCGTCATATCACTATCAAATTCACTCACTTGAAACACGGATGTGAATCTTACAATCCAAAATCATTCTGAGGTCCCATCATGTGTATATAGTCAACTTGTGCTTTTTTGCTACCCTTTTTTGTCGTCATCGTTGCTCTCGATTTTTTTTGTTTGAATGTTGGTCGAATGCTGGCAGTTGCCACCATGATATCCCGAGTCTTTACTGTGCGATCAAGTAAGGCAAAGCCGTAGACTGTTCAAAAACACCCACCGACTCGTGTATTATTTATTTCTTGCAGACGTATGGATTATGGAGTCTTTCCTCACCTTCCAGTCTCCTGGTCGTTCTTCTGATCTCTCACCACATATACTCTGCCTCTTCTCAACTCTATACATTGTCGGAAATCCACAAAACCACCAATGTTGTTGTTTTTTTTTGTTTCATTATTGTTTTCTTCTTGAGTTATCTTTCGTCGTCGGTCTCTAAAGCTCTGAACCTTCCGCTTCGAAAATGCTCTCGACGTATATCTAGGGATGACATTTTCTGGGTGTTACTACAACAGCGTCTTGCAGACGTTTGTCCACACTTTGATCCATAAACTTTGTCTACTCTGAGAATGGAAAGTACATGAACCCGACATACTTATAAATATCTAAATTTACGTTGAGTTGTTCAAGTACATGAGACAGTCAATGACGTTGAATTATAAATCAAGCTTCGAAGATGGAGCAACCCCGAAAAATACAATCCAATTCAATACACGTAATCTTTTGAATTTACTCGTGGATTTACTCGAGGGAAGATTCAACGATGAATGTCCTGGTTTAGGTCTATCTTAGGATTCTGGGAAGCTTGAGGCAAACGTGTTTGCAGTAACTTGTTGGAAAAATGCTCTGTTTCAAATATTTTATATATACATCAGTATTGATTTTCATGTTCAGGATATGATAAAGACAACAATACGACGTGAGAGCTCTGTTGTTCCGAAGCTTTCATCACAACAGGATAAATATTGGACGGAATCCTGGGGCTTGCGGGTACACTTTTCCTGACGGTGCAGACGAGCCCTAACACGGAGACGATTTTCTTTGCTTTTGAAGTTTATCCCTCTATCCTGAAATATCGTTATGATGAAGAACGTGAAATCTAACTAGATATTTATTTACCAACCTATCGCACTAGGAAAACAACATAATTTCTCTGAAACAATGTCACCTATTGAGACACGACAAGAGTGATGCGATCACTTTTCCAATCACTGATGCGAAAAAAAAAAAAAAAATAAATAGCTCCGTACTACATAACCCTGATAACTACAGAAAATCTTGTGTCTTCACTTTTTATCTCTCAGCCAGATTATGCACTCTCTCCTCTTAATGCAAGGGCGGCAGCTCTATCAAAGTACGTTACTCGAGAGAGTCTAGGGCGAAACGAGAAAAGTGAGAAAAGATGGGGGCAACCGCCACGAACTTCCCATCCTCTTACGTACACACATACAAAACCACTACCGCTATCACTACTATCACCACTTGTCAGAACTACGCGATGAGCTGTATTCGTTTAACTACCGCTTGCTGCAGTCAAGCGTCCATGGTAGCCCGATACCTTTACCGTCGACGCTTCCTGAATTACTTCGCTTATGTTCTGCTTTGAAAACTTTTTAGTGTTGGTTTTCTTACTTTGTTTTTTTTTGTTCGCCGTTTTTTTTTCTTCTCAAATCAAAGGTTCGGTATACTCTCGATATTTTTCAAAGTTGAAAGTTACTTCTTTTTTTTTCGGTTACGCGTTTCTTAGATGTTCCGCAACGCCTCTGATCCACTTTGCCATATTTTTTTCCCATATTGCTGCTTATACTCTTGGGTACTCTGTCATAACGTCTAAGGGTGGGGGAGTGCTTTGGATTTTATTCGGCCTTTGATCTGCAATTCCCTCTCTGCTCCCAGTCGCAGGGCTCTAACGCAGGCTGTCTAAAGGATAGTAAAAGAGTATGAAAGTTCTAGCTATGACGTGTTTCAACGAACGGATAGTACCGAGGGAAAGCTCGCTTTCTCCCGCTATTCGACCTCGCTCGGTACCTATGTACATAAACCAGATTACATTATGCCATATATTACATATCTCGTGCGGTACACTGATCCTCTGGATTATGAATTTGCTCATTATTACTGCAATGCCACTCGGACGAAACTCAATTCAAACGAATTAATGTGTACGGAGCTTTGACGAAGATTATATGGAGCAATAGAGCGAAACGTCGATTCCGCCCAGCCCATGATGTTTTTTCTTATTTATTATGATTTTAATCGAGCTTCATGTAGAGTTTGCTTTATCCTCATTTGAATTAGGCTATTTCGAATTCGAGCTCATACAATTCCTCAAGAGTATTGCTCAGTCTGATAAATCGAATTTCATTTATTAACATTATATACACGTTGCAACAAAATTTGTACAATTTTGTTATTTTCTATGGATCTTCCGTCACAAATCTAATGCGGCACTTGAAAAAAGAATTCAGAATCACCTGTTGTGCTCTCAAATTTGTTTTTCCTTACACACGGAATTAACTCTCAGCAGATTTAATTGCGATCCAGGGTAACGTCGTGAGAATTGCTATCATTCAAAAGTTTTTTTAAATACTTAATATTCGAATACGATTATTGCATTGAATCGACGTGATGAAAAAATATTCATCATGGGTCATGCTTGACGTGCCAAAAACCCCATAAGAATCACGTCGTTTTATGCATGAGGCCAGAGTGCTGTTGAATCAGACTGTTCTTAAGTTATCCATCCGACAAAATCTAAAGTCGTATCGTTTATGTTACAGAGGGGAAGCGACGAACTTCTATCTCAAAGTGGCGCTGTAAACAATGGTGCATCAATGAGTCCGCAACCACATCACGCAGCGGACAACAACAATGACGCGAAAAAGGTAAGTTACATATATCGAGGAAGGCTTGATAATTTACCATGTTCCTAGCATAAAGTTAAACTTGAATTTCACTGGCGTGTAGGATAGTCATCACAGGAACGAAAGCAATGAATGGTAAGACTTGAAACTACATTTCAATATGTGTTTATTTCTTCTGTTCAGAAACCTACCAAACGAGAGCTCTGGCGATCGTTTTCAACTTTTGCAATTTTGAAAGCCAACGTAATAGCTGTGTATACATGGCTAGAGAGTACACAACAGACAACTATGAAGCTTATCTCCTCCCACTTGTACGAAGTCATGTTTGCGAGGCGTGAGAAAGAAAGGGAATGTGTGAGAACGACCTGAATGGATGAGATTGATCGAGTAGTTCGGAATGTGTAGTAAAAATAGTAGAGCCTTCCTCAACATATTCATTCATTTTACATTGGAGAAAGCAATAATATTATTTACAAAATTATTAAGAAAAAATGTATCGTAAGTCAAGTGTCAACACATTAAACGGGTCTCGCAGTTTTGTTTTTATTGCAATTATGTGAATCTTTATGGCTGGACGTTCAAACATATTGAGCCAGTGTGCGAATTCATAACTTCTTTTGATATTCATTTTACGAACTGTGTTTTGATATTCATGGAAAATCAATGGGGTGACGAAAAAAAAGATTTTATTCCATATATATTCAAGATAAAATATATACGGTATGCATGGTCTCGGTGAAATGTCGTTAGAACTTCCATTTCTCTTCCCCTTTTCCACCTGGTAGTGGATTAGTGTACTAACACTCAAAGTTTCGCGGACGCTATTAGTCGAACTTTGTGTGTTATACGGTATACCACACAAGTTTATCCATGTACAAGATCGCTCGTTGAATGCCTACGGATTGCATTTGGCAGTAAAACAACCCCTTATAATTTTGGATTCCGTGCCACGATAGTAAACCTCGATCGATTTTTGAATGTGCAGGCTCCGCCAATTACAGACTCCAGTTCAACTTGGTATCTGCATTCGCCGATCGATTTCTTTTTTCTTTCCCTTTCCTTTTCTCATTGCAATACTCATTATTCGTTTAATAAGTCTTCTATAGAAATCCGGACGAATCTTAAGCCGCACTTGTTCAAGATTGTCCAAATAAATGACTGCTTACATTGTTTTTTTGCAACAAAAGATAAAACAAAGAATGTTTTGTGCTCCTTCGTATATTTGTTTCCGGAAAAGTTGAATGAATGTTCGATGTTTCAATCATCATGTGCTTAATCATGGTCGTAAGACTTTCTTTCATTCAGAGTTCATTTTCTTTTCTTCTGAAAAATTCCAACGTAATTAATAGCGCCAACCTAGATGAATTTACGGACAAAGAGGACCTTTTCGTTACATTATTCGTGAATCTTCATCGTTTTCCCATGATTAATTAAGAGGCATTGTCATGCTCCATTTTATCGCATTTTCTGCGACCCAATGAGACTTGAGTAGACTTTATCAGGCTTTGGATTTCACGAGATTAGTTGCCCATGTCCTATCAATGGAAGATCGGGTACACGCCAGATTTTTGAATTGAAATGAAATTCGAATTCGTGGCTGTGTTCATCAGAATCGAAATTTTTCATTTCAAGCAAATAAGTTCAAAGCCTTTCATCAATAAATTTACTTCATCAAATAATCTCACAAGAAAATAGAATCTCACATGAGAAATAATCGATAGCTCATACGGAACCATGTTCAAAAAGATTCCATATCTCTCCATCTTATAATTTTTTTAATTTAACCTTAGCTCACCCTAAGCTACTAAACCTTGAATTTTCGTCCATAGCTATAGACAACGTAGGAGTGCATCTTGACGTGCCTCCAATTCCCTTTACGCTTCAGAAGAGCTGCTTCCGAAGTTCGACGACAGGAAGAACCTTCGTGAGATTTTATACCCCACTTTTCGTTAAAGATACTTAGCGGTTGTCGTCCGAATGTCCTCCATGAAATCCGTTGAATTCTCGAGGGTCTTTGGCGAAGGATATCGGTGAAAGTCCAGTCTAGAAGTTGACGTTGCATCTCTCTACATATATGCACACATTATATGTATCATACGTACACGTTCCTTTATGTTTTAACCGGTTAGCCGTTATTCAGTCCTTTGCGACGCTATCTGATGTCCAAAGTACTTGATCTTGTACGCGTCTTTCTTCGGCTTCTTGAAATTTCTGTATTCGTTGGCCATATGTATATAAATACATAAAGTTGAAGAATTTTTCGCATCGCTGGACATTTTTCCGCACTCTACCCTTTCACTCCGTCGCCGTAACCTCAACCCGGCGTTTACACAATTCTCTACAACTAAATCACGAAACTGGGTACGAACATTCGAACAGCTTTGACTTGGTTATAGCTCTGGTAGTTTATATATACGTCATTGCTGGTCAACTCGCATCACAGAACATACTACGAAGGGACTGAAGCGGGTGCCCTATTACTTCACAAAAGAATCAAAGTTCAACGAAGGTAATGGGCACACCCCCAAACACACGGTAATATTCTGAATGGTCTCGATCTCTATAATCTGCTGGATGGCTTTTTCTATACGTGCACCCTTGCGAAACTACCGTTTAGATAAATTGCTTTTACTTCGATATCGGCCTTTCCGGCTTCATCCTATCGATATACACCATGTAACCATACGTCTATCGGAATTCTATACATATTTATACATATATACGCATACACGTGTTTCTATACTATCGAGAGAAATACTGTCATAGAATTCACTGCTCATCTCATAGAGAGCTGCCGGCTAGTACACTTGTGTTAATTGGTAAACGCTATCTACATACAAAATATATTTTCTTGTTGGTCTTCTACCCGGTCATGATCATGCAAAATGAGTGACAACAAGAACCTTCAACTTTAAAAAAACAAAAGCACAACTGCTTGCATAGTATTATAATGATCGAAATTTATCAGGCTTCATCATTGACAATGGTCATTTTAATTGTCGATGTTATTTGTTTACTCAAGTCAATGACACATAAAATAATTCAATAGAAACGAAATTTAAAAAATTTCGTCATTTTCAATTACTTAGTTTTGAAGGATAATTATTATTAATATCACAGCTCAATTGACAACGATCTAACATAATTTATTTTCTGACAATACTTGTATTTCCACCTTTCCAAGTGATCCTAAGCCCTTAATACACCAACCATTTCTTCAGTATACTCATCATTGATCGCTTGGACAAAAAAATCATAAAATGAATTATTTGCCACGTGTATAAGAATCGTTTGAAATTTTCATTGTGGTTACATTGTTGAAAATTTGATGCAGTTAATCAAATTCTCTTGCTGCAAAAGACTGATAGAGTTCACATCCTCTTCATAGTCGTCGATTAGCGTCAAGGCGAGAAAACACTGAAATAGTATAAAGCCAAGCATGTTTTTGTCGGACAGCCGTAGCAATAAATCCGTCGACGACAAACTACCGCCATCATCAACATTGAGAGAGAAAGCTTTTGAGATTTATATGTCCTAAGAAAGAGAAACCAAACAACATAATCACATCCGCACGGCTTATTCACTCCCATCCTGGGCTCGTTGCCAGCTCACTTTACCTCGACAAAATCGCTTTAGAACGAGCAATTAAAACAGGCTTTCCAGATACATCTTTAGGACAAGCGTTGTACCCACCTTTTTCGATTATGGGCCACAAAATCATGGAAAAATAACGATTTCAAAAATGCTGCATAGCATTAGCAATAAAAAAAGTAGATACCAATTTTAGAAAAAATTCATCCTTCCGAAAGCTTTGGATTAACTAAAAGCTCTCTCTTATTTTTCCTCTCTTGCTCTACTGGCATATTCCAAAATACTTTGCTTCCGTAGCTGTGATCTCTTTCAGTAAATTTTTTCTGTCATATTAATCTCTCTTACGAAATTTTGCTCACGAATTTAGTTCGTAAGGTTGTGCAAGGCACGTAAATATCCTATAGCCAAGAGTTGGATTATATTTCTCGTCTATTCATACGATTATCCGCACTGCCCAAACTATCCACTTACGGCACGCTCCGTACCTTTTCCTTTTTCATTCATTTCACGGCTCAACTTGTACGGTGAATACGAGCACAAAACTCGTGTAATGACGTTATCTAAAAATGAAAAAATTAAGGTTGAGTTCAGCGAGAAAGGTGGAAAAAATTCTTTGAATTTTATCAAAGAGGAGCCAGTATGGCTTTCACTCTGGGGATCCAAATCCACTAAGAACTCGACGTTCAAACTACCCCATCTAAAAGAGATTTCAATTCGGTTGCGGACGAGTCGACTAGCACTTTGCTGTAAAATACGCTTTTGCGATTGAGGATTTGCATACATGACCGAAAACCTGTATTTAAATATATAGGGCATTTTATAAGAATTTTAATAACGGGTTTCAGCACTCGATCTAAGGATATATTGATGCGTCATTACTTTGTTACTATCCTTCGGAACACAACTGTAAGTTTTTTCTTCTCTCTCTTACTCATTGTCTACGTGGAATAACGCAATAATGAGAGATAAAAATAATTTTAGATCTACACAAGTTCAAGATACAAAATAGCTGATGTCGTCAAATAAGTGAATATCAGATTGAGCCAGATTGTTCCAATGTTGTGACCGAGAGTAGAACCGGAAAAAAAAATTTCATCCACAAATTGCTGTTATTCTTAAAAGATCATTGCAAAAAAGAATTGACGCAGTGAATGTGTTCAGACTTTCTCGTGGAAAAAAAGTTACCGATGGACTATCAAAATGGCCTCAAAATTATGGATTGAATTTCTTAAAATGTGGATTAAAACGTGTGGCATCGTAGACTTTTAACGTTTATCAGCATTAATGATTTTTTAGGTTCACGTAACATTTTGTCATGCGCTCAACCACATTTTAGGAGCATTAACCCAACATCAACGAGGATCCTTGTTGCCGTAGCAACAAGGAATTTCGCAATGGACGCGTATCCGTTATCGTTATACAATATTTTATCACTGAAAAGCCATGGTTATCGAAAAAACTGTATAGGGAATAGAATCGAGATGACTGACGAAGACCGCTGACTTGTTTGTATTTATTCCTGTTACGCAGAGCGTTGTTTATTACATCCTTTTTCGTTTATTTGCTAGATACCAAAAAGAATGGTCGTCGTATCCATTTTTATTTACAACTCAATGTTAATAAGATTTCAAATGCACGGAATAGAATTGAAGGCAATTGCTGTACTTTTACCGTTTACGCTTCAAATTTTCCACCGCCCACTGAATTAGCAGTTTTCAAACAATTAAAACGGTATATCAATAACGTTCCATCAAAAAGAGATGTGAACGATGATTTTTTCTTTTTTTCCTATCTTAGCAATTCGTTATCTCTATTCCTATCCTTTGAACATTGATTACACCTATTTGACAGCTTTTATCAATGGAATGTTTGTTGGCAATCAATACGAGTGTGTCTGTCTATTCTCCCGCTGGAACACTGTATAATAACACTAACCATTTGTATGATACCAACCTATTTGCTTGGTATCATATACAATGCATCGTAGTTTTACGAAATCTACATTTCTGTATCGCATATCTAAAAGCATATTAGTCTCTCTTTCATCCAGTATAGCATGCGTGCTACAAATCTGAGCGATTGGAAGATCGAACCACATCCGAGTTCCGAATTAACTGGATCGATTGCACAATTTATCTTCGTCTTCTTATCTCATTTATACCATTCTGATAAATAGCCCTGTAATTGTTGAAATAACGTTCAACCCGATCAACGATCACCATTTTTCTTGTATTCATTCACCCAAGGACAGTAATCAACAATTTATTCGCTTCATATCTCATCATGCTGCTACTCAACATTACATTAATTGTTGTATTGTGAGAGAAGATAAAAAAAAAGAAAACGATACAGGTATACCGAGAAGTGGGCGATTATCTCTGCCTTATCGTTTTTTTATCGTTCTGGACATTGAAAGATTGCTTTCCCTTGGAAAATCGACAAAGGCGTTTTGTCTCGTTGTGTGTATTGTCCTTCGCCGCGTCCTCTCGTCGCAACAACGGATGAATCGCCTGCACGGTCTTCGCAGGTATATCGTTCGTTTAGGAAACACGCTAACACGACAGTTTGACGATAAAAACCATATAAATTTATCGGCAACGATACTGATCTTTATTTCGTCTCATTTTTCTTTTACAGCCATTGTCCTTTGATTGGTCTCCGTTCCATTTTTAACCGCCACTTTAGATTGATTTTCGAAGCTGCAATCGTTTTGTTTGAAGTTCATGCGTTCTTTGATGAAATAATTACCTGTGTGCCGATAATTAGCAGAAATTGTCAAATGTACTCACAGATGACTTTAGTGTGTGTATGTTTTTTTTTTCATACCTGGTTTGAAGAAAGTGTGACGGTAGGAATGTACTCAAACACGATGTCCATCTCGTACAAAAAAATCAATGCTCGTTTCTTTGGTGCACACCAGGAAGAGTGCAGGGACATGTGAAAGGGGCGAGTTCGGTTTCACGTCGCGTCACTCGTACAGACTCAAACGTTCCACTGGTTGTTAACTTTGCGTGTGTGCGTTCCCACGTTTTTTTTATTTTTCATTTCTTTATTTTTATTTTTCCCACCGCGATAACTACCTCCAGCCTTACTCTATTGATCGCCACACCGGCAACAATGCCCATAACGGATGGCAAAAGAAATCATGATATCCGAACCATATTGCATGGTAACGCATTTATGATTTTTTTCCTAAATAATGAATATGCTAATAATAGTCAATAATGAAATTTATCGTCCATATGCGTTGAGTATAGATGAAGCACAAAACAACATGAAGACTTGCAGTGGCTAATTTGAAAAAAAAAAACGACTTCTTTTTTGTCACTCATAAGACGATCTGACTATTAATCATCAAGATCAATAATCCCCTAAATAACCCAATAATTTATGTATATTATTGGGTTGTTGGGTATTCTGAAAAACGGTTTCTCAAAGGGATGAGAAACGAAAAGAATTGAAGCGCCCACCAGAGAGAGAATGTATGTGTAAATAAGCGAATTCGAGAACGTGCGATGACAAAACATCGAAGTTTGATAACCGAATAGTCAGCTTGAAGTAAATGTCAAATGTTCAGGGAATTAAATAAATTGTCACGCTAATAAAATGAAAATGAAGTCACTATATACGAAGAAATAAATTTTGTTAAACTGTAAGTGTTTCGGAGAATAAGAAATTCTACGGATTCACTAAACAGTGCAAGAACGAATAGAAAAACGTTCTATCCGTGGATGCTATTGAAACGAGATTCCTTCTTTGTCGCGAAATTGAATTTGAAGCTATCTCGTACACATTGCAGAGTTACATGAAACTAATTTTCATTATATTGAAAGTACTTCTGACATCCATATATTCTATGAATCCATGAAAAGTTGTAAAAAGAGTCGAATAATCGCTCGACTTTATTTTCTTTTTTCCTGTGACCTACATGCACGCTTACTCACGATACATGACACGAACCGATAGGTATTTCGTAGACTCATAAACGAGAACCGCAGAGGTTTACCATGACGAGATACACATAGTGTGGGGTACGAGAGGAGAAGAGCGATTGATCGTCAACTACCGGTAAGCCCGGCACGAACGACTGAATTAATTAACGAAATACTCGCGAGGGAATATAATTGATTGCACCGGTGCATCGACGGCTCGGTGGATCCGATATTTATGAGCTTTCAGGTTTGTTTTTTGTTTTTTTAAACCCTCGTTTCTTCTCTCGTTTCATTCTTTTTGTTTATCAGTTTTCATTGCTATTCCGTCAAAATCTATTCTCTGTACGTTCCATATTGTTATACCGAGGCATGAATGTAATTGATGGGAAACTGAGTCGGAGGAAAATAAACAAAGAGAAGTAGAGTTTGACGTTTCGATATCAATACATGCATATTATAATTTTTCTGTGATATCAATTATACAGGGTGGCGCAGTAGGTCTGAGCTTAAGCGAGCATGGTGTGGGGTGTCTTTGAACCCTCACCAAATGACACACGTGATCCGATATTTTATAGTTTTTCAGTTGGGAATTTTTTTCGCTATTTTCACCTGATGTCCAATTTAGTCCAAAATGATGTAACTGTGACAAATCTGTTAGTGATAGAATCGAAATTTTCTTCACTACAGTAGCTTATTTAATGTTCTTTTGTATGGAATAAGTAATAACTTACATTGAACTTTTCCCGTTTCTCTGCTACGATCAGGTAGTAGAGGAGAAAAAAATCTGGACTCAATCACTGATAGTCTCTTCCTAGCACGAAAATCATTTGGTTAATCGCGAGTTATGTGAATGTTGGGGAAAATGTATAACAACACCGAAACTAATCGGGATCGGAGCAAGGGGGTAATTTTGGAAGGTTTTGAGATTTTTCGTCACACTGTACTTTCCGCTCTGGACCCATTGGGACACCCGGTATAAATCTCAAAAGGTGGTGCAGCTCACGAATACAAATGACCAGATTCTGAATGTATCTGTGCATTCGTGATAAAATGTTTGTACAAGTATCGCACACAGCTGGCTAACCTATATAGCAAATAACTCATTATTCTCATTTAATTAATATCGAAACCGCATTTGAATCGAACCATCCCGGCCTCTTCCACACACTTATAATTGTTTCAGTGCGCTATTTCATCGGTGAACAGGCTGCCGAGCCAGTATCATAGCAAACTTCATCGCTGCGGGGATAACCGTGAACCCCATCTACATGTTTTTATTTTCCTTCGTACTTTTCATCCTCGTAGTAGCCCCTAGAGATACAATTATCGATAGAAGTGGGGTTGTTTTCCATCGCGATCACGCGAGAGTCAAGCTTTCTGCGTTATTGTCCTGTTATAATTATCATCATTATTGCCCACTTTTAGTTGTTTTTTTTCCCAGATATTGTGCTTTTTTAAATATATTATTATTGTTATCATAGGTTTTATTATCATCATTATTGTTGCTACGCTTTTCAACTCATTCCCAATTTCTCGCCCCTACTATCTCTTATGCTTCCTATTTCTCGTTTGTCATCGGCTCTATACACATATCACACGCAAACCACCGCAATATTGCCGTGGGGCATCAGTGGCCAATTAAGCAGCAGGTTTCTTGTTTCGCTGCCCGCACCCTGGACTCTCTGCGCCATATATACTGTTGCGAATACATTCCTCTAATTGTTTATGTAGGTGAAAATGGAAGAGGTATTTTTATATCATTTTTGTTCGCTTTCCCTTAACGTTGCGTTTCGTGTTTGGTTTGGTATAAAAAAAATATTAAAAAAAACCAATACTCACTGCTATCATAAAAACGCTGCGGTTCTTCCAAAATATGAGTGCGACGGTATAGGTGTTGTGTTTTGCGTTCATTTCTTGCTATTTTTCCGTTAAGTTCATTGGGTTACTTCCACTTGTCATTAACTAAACGTGAAAATAATTTTCACAGAAATTAGTGATCAGTGAAAATGCATAGTACTCGTCGAACGAAAATAAATTCAAAGGCTGAGATAAATTTGAATGATGAATTTGCAAAAGTTATTTCAATCGGAAATGACTTTGAATCAAACCGCGATCTAGATAGGGAATTAATAAATGCAACAGAGAAAAAAATAAAGATCCAGAACTGTGTAGAAATTTTTAAATCTAAGGAACGGGAAAAAGAAAAGAAAAAAAGGAAAAAAAAGAGTTTTCAATATAAACAATTCTATAATGGATATGTCACAAGCCTGCTGCTTCCGCAACATGCACAGCTCTCGTCTACGCTGTTTGTTTTTCCTCGCCATTTTGACGTTTCCCACTTCAATTCAATTCTATTTGATTTCTCGTCCTTTAGCTCCTGATCTTGTTTTCTTCGAACGATAGCTTTATCATCGGGATGTCTCTCCTTCTGCTGAGGTGTCGTATGAAGATGATGGAGGATAGTGAATAGGAGGCGAGAAGGATGAAGAATAGTAAGATCGTGCTGGAGACTGATATTTCCATTGCAGCCATGACACCTATCCAATCCATCATTCTGCTGTAAACAATTTTTAGCAAGAATTATACGTATACAAAAATCTATGTGGTGCGGGAATATTTTGACGTTGGAAATACGTTGTTTTATAACTTCGTATGTATACCTCGGCAGGATGCAGATAAAGCTAAAATCATGTTTTTTTCTATGAGTAACTCAATCGGAAAGCAGGGTTTTTGTATGGAATTTTCTTTTACACCCGTTGAATATTCTCTAGAAGATTATTGTTAGATATTCGAAACAGGGTGTGACCTGGTAGTTTAAGTGCAAGTTCACTATAGATTTAAAAATATGCCGTCGTTAGAAAACAAATAGAACAATGGGTGGTGTTTTTCTTCCATCGCTCCGAAAGTTTGCTGCTTTGAAATTTTTGTTCATTTTAGAGAACCAAAGAAAGAAAGCAAAATGGTCAAGCAAGTGAAATTTCAACTTTGCGGCGTATGTCTCCCACCCCTTGCCCACCCCCTTAAAGTTTCGCCCAGAACCGTTCTTTTCTAAAAATGACCGTTTTGCGTGACTACAAGGGCTTAGAAAACTGTGGAAAACTCGGTCGTTGAAAGTGGGTATATTTCAACTGAGTTTCATTTATAGTTGGCAACATCAGAAACTCAAAAAAACCCACGTTCCGCTCAGAGATCGATAAGTGAGCGGTTTCGCGGCTGAGCGGTCACCCATCCAAGTAATGATAGCAGGCAAAGTAGCTTAACGGGGAAGATGTCGAAGCCACCTATCGACTGCGTACTCGCATCGCTGTCGGTTTTCTAAAGAGTCCTTAAATTTTTGTGACGTAACGTCGATGGAGTGGTAAATCGTTTGCGGGAATGATCACGACTTTGTCGTCGTACCTTTCGTTACTATGACATCGATGGAAAACCGGCTGAGTAGAGAAGCACGAACTCAGGGTACACGGCCATTTCCTGTAATCGATTTTCCACGAATTACCTTCATTATGACCAATTATCGGCAGGGATGAAGAGGGTTTGTGCCGAAAGTCGTATGGGGATGGGTAGCCGAACGACAGTTCGATTAGTTGACGTCCGCTCGCGACCCCACTCGCCAGAATGAAGAGGCATAGAGAACGAGAACGAGAGCAAAAGAGGAAGGGCGAGAAAAGAGAGACAGGGAGAGAAAGAGAGAGAGAGAGAGAGAGAGAGAGTGATACATACATAGTAAGAGCGAGGCAAAGGCGGACGGATCGACAAATCGAAAATCCGAGCCATAGATAGCCAGAACGAACTCGGTGCTGATTGCCAAGCATGAAACGGCGCGAACGAGCTTCGAACGGTATTGAATACGAAGTACCAGAGAGTCGGTGGTACGCAACGAGCCGTAGATTCGTCCGAGTAGATGGCTCAAGTTATTCCAGGCGCTCTTGAATGACTAGTTTCACCGGCGCTATTACTAGAGTTGACCTATTGCCATTACATCTTCCTCCATTCTTATACAAAGTAGGTCCAAGTGACTCCGTTGTTTACAAATCACCTTCATAGCACAGACTCTACTTACTCCACAGTGTGCAACTTCCTGTTTCATGCAATCTTGCAGTCTGGATGCTGCCTTTATCCCAATGTATGCTTCGACAATGAACGCTCTCAGTGATCGTATTCTGCATGGACTCTATGCAACCATGCATACACACATGTATGCTTGGTATATGCGTATATACATGAATAGCTGAGCTTAACGACTATCGATACGTCCAATACCATTGTGTATCCATTGCCCTGCTATAACCTACCTCAACACCATCCTCTAATTTCTTCCTGTTCCGCTGTGTCTAATTTATTTGTACGGAGGGTGCGCAATCTTTTCTGAAGCATCTTATTGCAAGTAATTACTCCATTCTCTTGTTTTCGATATCTCATCCGTGAGAAGGGCGTTTTCTCGCAATTGGTTGAACTCCAAATCATTTCTAATAATTTATTGAAGGTCACCTCGAGTTTTTGCTAACTCTGAGATAGTTTTTGTGACGGGAAAAATGTATGCACGTATTATATGTGTTAGAACTGTAGAAGTTGACAGTGGGGAAGAAACGAATGCACGAAAAATTGTATAGTACGTTTTTACAAGAAGAAGATCAGTTACAAGGATGGGGAGCCACGAGGAAAAAAAAGAAAAAGGAGCTTGACTATGAGCTGGTTCGAGACTAGATTGAGCTGTGATTGAAAACTCCGCTCCGGGCAATACAAGGGCTTCGATTTAAATGTACTCGAAACAGGGATTCTTTCCCTAACATATCACGAACCGTACTTTTTTCTCTTTATTATACTCTCTGTGCTCCATCGCATCTTCCCAGTCAAAAATTCCCCTCTTTCAGCTTGTCTACCCACGCGCAAGGCGCTTCCGGCATTCAAGCGTGGAACGCAATGGGTTTCGTAAAGAAATTACGAATGTTATATTTCGACAATGCGGGCACATTTGCTCTCTCTTCGATCTTCCTTTTGTATTGTATGCCATAATGAATAAAAATGTCAACGTATAATAGTCTCGAAAGATTGTACATAAACGATATTGAAAAGCATGTTATCACACATGCCAATGTAACAAAACATTAAGTACTAAATAATAAGAATAACAAGAGTAAGTAAATATTTTTGCTTGTTCTAAATCATGTGTTTTTGTTTGATTGCAGGCGAAGCTGGACAAGGGTCACAGCGGCAAGCCTTCTCGCGTCATTCACATCCGAAATATACCCAGCGATGTTTCGGAGGGTGAAATAATCCATTTGGGACTGCCCTTCGGACGGGTCACCAACGTTCTTGTGCTAAAGGGCAAGAATCAGGTAAGAATTTTGACTATTATTAATCAACATTTATGTTGAATTTTGTCTCTGAATTTTATTCGAATCCACAGTTGTTGTAAAAACAAAACTAGCAATGCGTTTGAATCATTAGAAACAACACGAATAAATGCGAGCTTCGTCGAAAAATCAACTTAATACCCTGACGATTATTATGTCCGATTAAGCTAGCTCATCTTCTCTTATCATGTGTGATATACGCATAATTCAATTGATGCCCCGAGAGCATGACACATACGCAACCTCGAATACAATGAACATTCTGGGAGCTTCGCGCGCTAATGATCTGCGTTTGCCGCACGAACGAATCTTGTGGTTCACACACCACGATCAATCCTGGCTCATCTTCCTTTCAGTCTGTCGATGGATACTCACCCAAACAGCCGTTTAATACCTGAAACAATTGAGTCATTCAACCGTTGAAATCGAATTGACGTTCCATTTTTATCTATTGTCCTGTCCATTTACGTGTTCTCTCTGCTCTGCACAAACGTTCCCACACAATAGAATTCAGCCATGCGATTCAATATGATGCTCATTGTCGTCATAAATGGTTTGTATTGACGTGACTTTTAATTGAAAAATTATATATTTTTAGTTAATCACTGTTCACCAAATCAAGCCGAATTAGTATTCAATTTTCGTTATTTTTCTTTGCTATACTTTCAAATCTCATATAAGGTTTTAAAAGTTTACGTTTCAAACTGTGCGGGCTTATAGTAAGAACGTAGTGGCAGCGTTGTTGGATGTTGAAAAAAATGAAGGCTTTTTAGGATCGGATCGAGTGCTGATAGTCGGCAGCGGTGGCCAAGGTTTAAAGAGGATTACATTCAAATTTCGAGGATTCAGCAAACCATACCGAGCATGGAATATTTGAATAACTTTTAAATCCCCCGTGAAAACGTATTTGATGATGCTCGGTTTGTGTTCGTTGCTTAGTACCGTTTCCGTTTCTCATTTTTTTTTTGTACATCACTCGATTTGTCAAATCGATCTCTGCGTTGGCTCCACTTTGATCTAAATAGAAAATCTCCTTTTCTGCAGTTTTATTCGATCCGCAAAATCCGAGATCCGTTAGAAACTATTTAATCTACTGTGTTAGTCGATTGTTATTTATATTTTGAAACTCCAATTCTTGTGCTCATCGAAATAGTTTTATATTTGGACCGTTTACAATAATTTATTGAGAGATATCCAGTAATGAGATGATTTTTGTGACCACACATTCATCACAATTGTGAATATACAACGAAAAAAAGACCAAAAGAAAAACAAGAAAGAGGGAGGAAGAGAAATTGGAAATTAATTTAACACTGGTAATCACTCGACCTCGCTGTTAATATTTGCTGTGTATCTCTCCCTTTCGTTATAATATCTCGATGTAATTGCACGTTAATTAGTAATTATTCCCAACGGTATCATGTACTTCACTTTCTATATCGCTCCCACAGGCAGAGCTGCTCAAAATAAAAAGAGTGGCAAACAGTTTGCGGTTTCTTTTTCTCTCAATTATGATATATTATTTTGCCCAGTGTTTCATAGTCATATTTTAGAATTTTCATTCCACCCTACAGGTCTGCACAAATTTTATTATTCTTCCATTCATCGCAATTGTTTTCTACTTTCACTCCAAATCTTGTTCTCATGGCTTCATATTTTCGCACATTACCCACTTAGATGCCTTGATTCCTAATTGTGAAGGATGGTGTCTCATTTTTAGGAATGTGGCATTTATAAAAATACCAGTTCCGTGTCGCTATTACTAATTGAGTTGGACACCATAGTCGACTATTTGGTTTTTCCTTTATCATCGTAACGCGTTCTCTCCAAAGAGTGGTTGGGCCAAATTACTTGGAGATTGTATCACCCAAAACTGAATAGATAGGAAGAACTAGGTAGTCCTCGACCGGCGAGTGATGCCGGACAGTTCAATTCCCGAACTCTTACATGCGTTTAGATTACACAGAAAAACGTGAAACATGTGGTAACAACGCTGTTTTCATATTTTCATTTTCTTTTATTTTTTCCGTGTCCAAAGCGTTGATGACGCCAAAGCGACGTCAAATCCATGTATAAGGATATATTCGTTTTCCGCGGCCCAGGGCACTAAGTGTGAAATTTTTTCATGTTGTCGAAGGGGTTAACAGTCTATAACTGGGTGAGCGTCCAAAAATGAAGCTGTCCAGCATTGTCCGCCGTCCGGGACTGTACACGCCTCTCTCCTATTAAAAACATGATAACTGCAATTGATATTTGAAAATGAAGTTAATCGAATCAACGATATACGCGAGCGTACTTTAACGAATAATAAAATAGAGGGAACGTTGTTGATTGTTACTAATTCTTTTAATTGCTTTATATACCGAGGAATCATTTTTATTCCGGTAATCGTAACAAACGATTCTTTACCAGTTTTGATAGCAATCACTGTAAATTTTCGATTCCCATTGCTGCGAAAAAACACACCGGATTAAACAATAAGAGTTACAACGGATACGTGGCGAGTGGGCAAGCAAGAGAGAGTGTTTGGTTCCGAGCTGTAGATCAAATGGGTGAATCCGGTCGTATAAAATTAGCGCGTTTATCCAGGAGTCAGGAACGAAATTATGCGAGAGCCCTCGTGGTCTCCTGTAGCCCACAGTCCGGCAAATTTGAGCCCGCGGTGTATATAAACGTTTCGGAGCATATATTCCCTTCCCTTCTACCAAACTTTTGGCCCTTTCATGATCCAGCGATGCGCTGGGATTGCGTTCGACAAATCCACCCACCATCAGAGTCGACGCAGGTAATACGAGCTTGCGAGCTTGCCATGTGATTTCGGATGTATATGTTTATGACCCCGAGTACGAGCATTGACCAAGCTTTCCCCCGCGTATGGTGGATTAAAATAATGCACCTATGCACCCGGACGCTCTCACTCTCTCTCTCTCTCTCTCTCTCTCTCTCTCTCTCTCTCTCTCTCTCTTTCTCCTTCTCTTTCTCTCTCGGTGGTACACGATTTAGCCTCATTTGACGAGATGAAGCTTCTCGCAAATTACGTACGCATTTTGGTCATTCGCCGGCTCCTCCCTACCTCTCACGCGTATGTGCGTGCTCTATTCGTAGATTGTACAAAATATTAACCGTATATAGAGCCATTCGAGCATGGGAAATCTCCACTGCAACGCAAATCGGGTGATAATAGCATCCAAATGTTGACGAATAGTAGAGACGAATGCACTGTAATAATCCAGCCATTCTCTTTCTATATTTGTACTTTCATTTAAAAACCCATGCCTCTATGAAGTTCGACCCTTATTCATATATCCCATAAAGCTTTCAATATTCGGCACTATTTATTTCAAACGCAATTCGCCACTGTTGATCAGATTTGTGAGCGTGCGTAGTAATCGTACACAGCAGGCATTCAAAAAGGATAATAAACATTGCAGAATAATGCAATGACCAACCTTGAATTTTACGTAATTTGTACTATGCAAAATACAAATTTTCATGGAAATGAAAATAAAATCTTGTACATGTACGAGAAATACGTTGAGAAGAGCCAAAGCCTTGAACATCTTTCAAAATTCAAGATTGTCTTCTGCTTTTGTTTCGTAACGGTAATATTTTAGTTTCATTTTCTTCCGTGCATACCAATTTAAAAAGCTGTTTCAGAAGACGGCTTCCATTCTTCATTCTTCTATCGCAAGTTCGTAGTTACAGATTGTCTAAGTGGTTACATTTTGATGATTTTCTAAAGTGTCATTTAAAAAAGTTTGAGAACTGTTCGCTTGATTAACTCGGAATGTTTATAGCTCAGGCGAAAAAATATTGATATCACGCGATTTACCCGAATACATTAACCCGAATACAATAATAGAGCGAAACATTAATAGATCCTACATATGGACCACATCGACGCTCTCAATTGTAAGATGAATGATTGAACAAAATTCGATAAAATCTCAAAATAAAAGGTAATTAAATGAAACTCGTCGTTTGGTTCCATACGTTTAACTCACTTTGTAACCGAATCATCCAATATATAATTCGGCTTTAAACGGGTCTATTTTGTCTGGTTAATTTCGCTCAGTTGTATGCAAACAGAGTCGGTAAACTACTCAACCCCGCGGCAAGTTTTGTGGTGGGAGGAAAGCGGCCTTGCGCACCAAACGAAAGCAGACAGAATCAACGAGAAGGGTTAGCTTCGGGGGTTAAAGGTGGTTGAACGCCAGAAGCCTCATCCTTCTTGCGTTTAGATCCCTGAGGGACCCCCGCGAGCGCTTTACGTTTATTTGCTTTGATTTGCCAAGTTTCCATTAAGTTACTCAGGTTCTTTGTACTGCAGCATCTCATATTCGTCCTCGCTCTTCCTTTGTCTCTGTGTCCCTTACTTTTGTGGTCTTAGCTCTTTATGTCATTCTACTCACTTTGTTATGAGCTCTATATCAAAACGTCGGACATTTACGCAGCGTCACCGAAAACCCCAAAGATAGTGTATCATTTGAGTAACATAATCCAAGTTTTTCTTAGAAGATGCGCTTGATAAAAAATCAACATTCTAGAATAATCATTGCACGTGCGATATGTAGATTTCGAATACCTCGAAACGTGCTGATTGTATTTTGATGAAACACATTTTATTCATTTATGTGATCGTCCAATCGATTGGATAAACAATGTTAATTCATACTGTTTCCTTCTCCAAGTTTAACGATGAAAAGTCCCAAATGATTGTAATTTTATGTACGAAAATGTTCGGTTGAAATGATCACTTTCTAGGTCAAAACATTTCTGGCAATAAACAATACCAGCAGATGTATTATCGAAGATAATTGAATTTATGAGTTTATTAATTAAAAGTGCTTTTTTTTTTAGGATGAGGGTTCATTACAGATTATCATAATTTTGTAGACCATTATACTTTTCATATCTCTCTTGAGGCTCAGAGCAGACAGTACAGGTCACAGAGTTTGAACCTGTATATTTATATATACATTATACTACATATATATAGACATATATATATATTGTACAGTCATTACATCGTGATACAATATCCGGTAGAATAGACTGAATAACGTTACGTATCGCAGTAAACGGGAGTATTAGTTCACATAGCCCATATACGGGATACTGAGATCCCCGAAAAAGGAAGAAATAAAATAACCTCCTATGTTATACCACACTCGGGCCATTCTACAACTGCACAGTTGAAAATATTAATATTTTAAATTCAATTTAAATTCAATTAAAGTTAGAGTCTCGAGTTTCACGATTTCAAGGGAAATAACAGAGCAGGGTGAGTCGTGGAGAGTAAGGCAACAGCACGACTCCACGCAACGCGGACGGAGGGGGAATATTGTCTGCGTATGTAAGTCTATATGTGTGTGTATATATGTATGTCGGCATTGGCGAAAGAGCAAAGAAGGTAGGAAAAAGATTTGAGATGAAGAAATGAAATATGAAAAGGCAGAAGAGTAACGAAAAAAAAGTAAATAAAGACTCCACTTTGCGAATCAACAAAATATGTATAAGTTCATACATCTATGCAGGAAAGCACAAATTGATATTTTCTCATTATCTTATGAAAGTGATTTAGTAATATGTAGTTATTCAACACGATGGTATGATTTTATTTATAGATTAATGAAAGAGCTATGTTTTTATTTTCTCACAAAGTATGCACATAAGTTGTGAGTTTTTTTCACAAAAAAAAGATCCACGAGAAGATTTTTCAACAAAGATATTTTAATCCGAAAAGTATATTTAACGTTGGCTCTAATTCTTCGCTTTCTCGTGGATGACACGCTGACTAATTTTTCAGTAAAATTATTCTTGCCCCAGACATAATTTCGAGGATTTCCAGCTCTTTTTCTTGAAAATTCCTGATTTTACCATTTCGAATACGAGCTAAGTTTTCTGATGGAAGTAATAGCTTTTTTGGGTCATCATAAAAATTAACAGGAGATTGAAAAATTGAATGATGGAAAACCATTGAAAATCCTTCGTTGGGACTTCAAGACGAATTTTCTTTCTCCTTCAACACGTATTGGCCGATACGAATGGTGCTTCGTAGATCTACAACAGTGATTTATCGATCAATCTTATTGTATGTTACAAACTCATATGCGTGCGTGCATGTTTGTAGTTGGATGTGGATCGAGTTTGCATGCAAGGAGCTCATTTAGCTTTGCGTTTGCACGCATTTCCGAGCTCGCAAGAATTTTCCACCATCTGCGTTGGGCTAGAAACTGAGCAGCCCCTATTTCCATCTATTATATAGGACAACATATGCATGTTGTCCAAATGCATATAAATATATATATGTATGTAAATAGACTTCGATCCTGGCTCTCAGTGGAGGAGTATCCTTTCCCACGTGCCAATTATTCGTTTCGAAAATTATACTCACACGCAATCCTCATTTTCACTGCCATAGGTATGTGGATAGGCATTCGGTAGAGTTGGTTTCTCTGGTTTGAACAGTATAGCTTCTGTACGTTAATCTGATTAGTTCGTAGATTACATTAACGTGCTGGCTACATTCTCTCAAACTATTGTGTTCGAACTCTAGGTTTAACCTTTTAAGGGGCTCTATTAGTTTGAGAGCGATAAGGAAAGTAGATTTTCATTTTTTCGGGCATGTTGAACATTTCGAAAATAAGAAAAGATACACCCGAGTTTTAGATACAAATGGAACCACTTGTGACTTTGGTTAATGTTTTTTTTTTGTTGAAAATTTAAATTTCTCGAAGATTAGTGAGTTGTACAAGATTTCTTAACGTCTCTTTACTAATTTTCCAGCGATAAATAGTCGCACGTCCAAATAGACACAAAAACGTTTGTATCGCTGAAATTGGATGATTTGATAAGAAATAAATATTTAATCATAGCGGTTAGATTGCATACTAAGTCCTTGAGAAGTTCACTAAAAAAGCTTTCATTACTTGTCAGAATAATAACTACATGAAACAATATTATTAAATATCTTACGAGTTTTTTTTTCCCTCTGTAAGTACTGGATCCGCTCAACCTTGCTTGTTTCTCAAAGAGCTCAAAAAAAATTAGATCGCATCGGTGAACTTAGAAAAGCTCAAAAACCGCTCATCATTAACGAAACCCTGTCCTGAAATTCAAACGACCGAGAGCGCTACAGATACATAAAGGGTATACCTATCTATAAATATAAATAAGGGAAAACGCATAAGGGCACAGCAAAAGAAATTGTTACTTGTCTTCAGCAATGTGTAGTAGTGTTTATAGCTACAAAAAAGCGTATGAAGTGAAATATACGTATCAAAGTGAAATGCATTACTAAGGCCTGTCTTCTCTCGTTCTTCTGCGTCTCTTCATGTGTAGGGATGAAATGAAAAACACTCAAGACCCCGCTCAACCACGCGGTTATACATTTTATACGATTTAATAACATTTCTCTCTCTCTCTCTCTCTCTCTCTCTCTCATTTCGTACTTCTGGTACACCCAAAGCATCGAACCATCGCTTTTCGAAACAGTCATTGTCTTCCCAAACAATAGTGTTTTTTTTCTTCCCCTTACAATGTACTCGATCATGCAATAGCTGCAGTAAAAGCGGTTTTTGGTAAGTCACGAGAATCTTAACGATGCGTAAAGTCGAAAAAAATGTATATGAATATTCGTGGAAATACAATTATCACATTTTACAATATTATAGTGAAATTTAGAAATGCGCTATTGATGCACGATCACTTATTTACTGAAAAATGTAACATTTATAAACTTTCCCAAGTCTATAAAACACCCAAATGATCAAACTTCCCATCAATAATAGTTGAGTATATAAAAGGGGCGACTGATGACAGATAAACAACTTTATTGAATCGCTGTTTTTTTAATCGAATCACAAGATTTTTTCTTATATACCCAGTATCTATTCTCCTTCATTGTCCATCAGAGTGAAAAGATAAAAAATAAAATTTATATACATTTTTTTCCCAACCATACAACCCGAATCCATCGCTTTTTTCTCGCACTCGACATTCCCTTGACAATAATTGGATGCTCAAAGGTTGGGATCCCTTATGTTGTCGAGCTAAGGTTTTGGATCGTATAAAAGGAAAGAAAAGCGTCGAATCCGAGTGCTGACCAAGTTGACTATATATCTAAATAAATCTTTATGGGGAAGAGATTATGTAGAAGAGTAGGATCCTCAGAGAATCGATGACGTTGGATAAAAGATTTTTTTTAATTTTATTATTATTTTGTGTTCGCACGCCCTTTAAGATGGGTTTTAAGAACAGAAAAACTGCGAATACAAGTTTCTATTCTATTTTATCCTCAAACGTTTTCAAATTAAGTATTGCTGCTATTATTATTGTTGTTGTTGTTCGTGATCTGTTCATGCAGTCGCCTGCGGTCTCCACAGAGTTTTGATATTGTATGATATGCACAGATGTCCAATCCGGGAAACCGGAGCTAATGGAAACTTTGGAACGAAAGCTCCGAAAATGTCTTTCAGAGGGTTTCAATCTAGTTGGAGGGGGAGTTCTCGTCTATTATTGAAACGAGTGATCTTTCCATGTGCTCATTGAACCAACCTTGGACGACTTCGAAAGCCCATTACGCGTATGCATTCATTAAACATAGACCCGGAATATAATCGGGAAAGCCGTACACGCTACATTCGAAAGATAGCATTCAGCAGGTCCAAACTCTGTACGGACACGAGTATCTACTACAGACTTTGTAGTCCGTAAGCTTAGGGAAGTCGTCCAACGTACAGGAAAATCTATGATATTATTTGTATGATTTTTCTCATGCAGTTAACTTCGACGTTTTTTTATTTGCATAAGGAAAAATTGCCTTTATCAGAAATATGATTACACGTAAATTTTCAGTTGTAAAATATATACGATAATGAAACACTAGAAAGATTTGTGAACTGAGTGAAATCTACGCTAATTACTCAGAAAATATAGTGCTGCTTATAGGATTCGAAACTAAAAATCTTCTGCGAAATTGCGCAATCCTGTTCGTTGGAGCGCTATAAGAAGTAGTGACAATTCTCACATTCCCTTCCGACATATACGTACACACGACGTTATCAACAAGTTTTCTTCAATTTACAAAACAGTTCTTGGACCTCTAACTTTTCAATCTTGTGCGCTAACTCGCCTAGCGTAAATTTTCATTTTCGGGCGAGTAAAGGCGATAATAGCAACGTAAACTAGAGGTGTTCTAGCTCCGAGATAACAAAGGCCTTCACGAAATTTTCTATTGTGCTTAAAATTGCACTACAAACTATCAGTCGCAAAGAAACAATAAAAACCATTCTCTTTCATCTAAAAAGAAAATCGAGTTGAATAAATTAGAACAAAAAAACATGCAGGCTATTTGAAAGACAATAATGTTGAGACAAAAAAACATTGTGACAAACTACGTTTGAGAATTGTTATAACTATTAAAAAAAAAAATTGAACTTTTTCAGCCATATAGAATAGTTGAAAATTTTCAAAACGAGCGCATCCATTTTTATACTGCAGTCATTAATCGTTGGCCCACGACCTTCAAAGCTGCTTTCAATGAGGGAGCCATAATGCATCGCAATGTCGTTGCACTAAATGAAAGGAGTAGTCTCTGGTTTGCAATTCACTCGGTTTCACTTTTCATCATTTGAAACTACACACATATGTATTATACGTGTATATGCATAAAACATACACATACCAAGTCCGCTGAGGTCTCTTGAAATGGGCGAGTTTATAAAAAAGCAAGTAGAAAAAGACCGAGACCGTGTTACAGTCATAGTCACTCTCTAGGCAACAGCCGAAAAGTAATGATTTCAGTCTCGCCAAGAGGAAAACTCGCGTTGAAATCCGCCACACAGCCGGTACACTCATTCTCCAGCCAACCCCTTCGTTCGACCGAGTCTCGAGTGCTGTGAGAGGATTCAAAGCGCCCAACCTTCCCGCGAGTTGTAACGCCCTTCATATGGCAAGCAATATTCAAAAAATACAGCAACATTACAATCTTCACCAGACAAATATTTCACTCACTAAGGAATTTTAGTGATTTTGTTTTAGTTAAGCGATAAATATATATCATTTTTTAACATTGCTGTCACAGGTATTTCCAGATGCTAATGAATTCACAGAAATCACTTACGCATTCACTGACCTACTTCATACTTGTTGGTATAATTACAGTTTTTAAATAATGGATATCAATCAGGATATTTATTTTTTATTCTGTTCGTAGTAGTAGAAAAAATTTGTTACTCAATTCCAAGCAATCCGAAGAATGAATCAACCAATACCTGGAGAATTCAACTCGCTAATTCCAACCTCGTAAAGTCAAGATTCGTATTTCATGCGATGAAACATCGTAGTCAATATTTTGTTGTATGTATGGCTCATTAATTATGATTTTTCGAAATGAATCGTTTACATTTATCAATCGACTGATTACTGAAGACTTGCAAAAAGGCGAAGCAGCTTCGATCGTACCTGAAGAGACTCAAGATTTTGTTTCCTCGTTTATGCGATACTTGAATGCCCGAATAGCCGTTGCTGGACCAGACGAAGGCCACGTCGCGATGTGAATTTCTGACCAAGTGACCTGACGTTGTTTACCTAACAAGAGTTGGGAGACGAGCAAGACCCGGAACAAAACGAACCAAGTAGAGCACCGGTTTCGAGCTGATGAAACTTTCATATTCAATCAGATCATGAACGTATACTCACTGCAATCATATTGTCGTGCAACGTTTTTTATTCTGTGACATTTACCACTAACCGATAAAAATACTTCTAAATTTAGTCGCTGTTCCATTTTCCTTGGATCGTCTTTAAGAATTTTCATGATAAATAGACGAACACTTTCATGGCATCTGGTCAAAGAAATCTGTTAATTGAATCAATTTTCGTTGGTTGAAGATATTTTCTCATTCCTTTTCATAAACACCCGTTGAATTTGGAAACAAGCGAAGCAATGATTACTTGGGCATATCTCCATCTATTACAAAACACGATACCACCAACCAAAGGGAAAATTCGCTGTAACCAGTTTCTATGTGACGCACTACTCACCGTACACACAGATATCGAGGCTCAAAAATGGAATCGAATTTTGCGCTCGACCAGGACTCCGAGCCTCCCCGATTTGGTTTATCAATTTTCCGAACGGTCCAACCCCGATCCAACCCCTCAAAACCATACCCCCTGCGTTCTTTTTTTTCATCTCACTTTAGTTTGACCTGTCTATTCTCTATATACGGGTGTGCAGTTTCGAAGGCAACGGTTCACGGAAAACAACGTCCGTTTTATCGTACCTCGACCTTCCCCCTCTTTTCAGACCGCTCACCCAAAACTACCCTTCGGGACAAATCTCCCGTGCTCAACTCCGGGATGTGCAATTTTGCATGTGTGTGTTCATATGTGTACATGTGTATTTCGCGAAACGAACCGATTCAAACTCGTGCTGTTAATCCGCTTTTCCTCGGCGCCGTATTAATTTGCGAACAAAGCGTGAGGACCCGAATGTTCTCTCTACCCAATATCCGACTCGAGATACGAAACATTCTACACGTGTATATTCTCTCTGCTTTTATTTTTTATTTTTCTCTATATCCACGCATGTACACACAAATAAAACTGTATACGAGTTCCTATTTCTGCGAGTTTATTACACCGAAAGGTTTGATAACTCGAAAATTATGCGAGGGCCAACAAATTCGACGCGTCACCTCGGTCCAATCGTCGAAGCATATACGTCCCGTGAAAAACTAGATATTCGTTTTGCCCCTATAATTGTATTGACGAAACCAGCATCAATCAACACAAAAAGATGTTTTCTGTTATCAATTCTGATTTTCCGATGCAGCAATAAACTGTCACTTTTAGCGACAATGCCATTTCCTCGAAAATATCGCTTTTTCCACCAAATCACTGGCTTTTGAAACTATCGTGATCTTTTTTGCGTTCTTATCTGATTTTAAATGTATCACCGACACTGCCAGTCCCCTTTTCAAACTCGTTAACCCCTTTTCATTTTGCCTCCCCTGCGCACCGGCAGTCAACTTATTCGCGACTGCATGATATTTGGCAGGGACCGAAGAAAACTGCGGAAACCCTTGCCAATACAGCCGATGGCACCCGACGACTAATCCCCTCGGGTGGCAATGTTAGCACGTTATGAACGCAACATTTTTCAAAATCATTTAATGTAAATGATGTTTAGTTCAAATTAATATTATTGAGTCGATAATTTTTCATGATTCCATTAAATCTGCGAACGAGCTTGAAGAGGTTCGAAACATATTAGAAAAATACCATGCTTTGAAGGACCAATAAATCTTAAAAACGGCGTAAGAAATTCTATTCCTTCCTGGTACTGTTTGTCGTATTTAGTATCGATCCGTGCCTACTAACGTTGATGCTTTTTCAAGGTGGCTCGTATGGCGAGGAAATCGTCTTTCTCATGGTGAATTCTCGCACTAACGCGGTCTTCTTTCGTTCTCGTAAACGTATTTCCGATATTTCGACCCTCGTGTTATGTCCCCATATGCGTCAATCTAACGACGACATGTGTGCGCACAAACGAATAGTTCGTGTGGGGTAGTGTGTTTTCCTGTTGATGGCGATACGGAAGGCAGAGGTTGGGTTAGTCGGATGATGTAAAGGGGTTGAAAGAAGACTCTAGTGGGTCGCAAAAATCTATGTTAGAGTATACCTTGACGACGACAAAGCTTTTTTCCACGCCCACCAGCACGCCCCGGAGATCCTCATATTTTCATGATTCCATTGAGCCTTCCGGAGCCTCTGTGCGTCATATGACGCACGCAAAATGGACAGAAGTTGAGTAGTTCCGAACAAAAAAAGTCTTTCAATACATAGAACTTGAAAATCGATTACTCTGTTGTTTTTTTTTTACGATCTACTTCGTGAATTCGCTTGTACCTATACCTACAAAAATAACCGTCGTTTCAATCGAAATTCAATAGTTCACCATCAACGTGAAGTACAAATTAGTTGATAGTACTAAAGAAATTCATTTTTCTCAAGATAATAAATATGCGGATGAATCATTTTGTTCATATGTGGAAAGTATCTCGCAACGTTTTACGATCATTCGTATTTCATAACATTTCCAATTGCTGGAACGTGGCCACCAATGGCGTTCACGTTTACGGGTTAAAATAAAAAGCGAAAACTTTCAAGACATCATAAAAAAGAAAGTTTCACCCACTATTTGCTTCCCGTATTACCACCTTATTACAAGTTTTTTTCGACCAGAAATCTGCACGAAGTATCTCAGCAGTATAGGGGAAAGGGGTTAGATAGTTTGCTCCGGACTCCAACCATGGGTTGCAAGTATCATCGGAGTAAAACGATCGTGTAGGACCGTAAACATTGATTACAGCTCTCCATACGTATGATATAAAGCATCAAATTATAGTGATAAATATGCTGGGTTCAAGTAGAGGAGGGTTCGCTGGTTGGCAGGACCATGCTTCATAGAGAAAACTTTGAGATATGGACACTTAGGGAGGTCTCGTAGCGTAGGGCCATCAACCTCCAAGTCGTTCGAAATTCGTGCTCATATTAGATGTATATAGAGTTCTATCTATATTTATAAAGAACTAAACGTTTTGGGGCCCGACACTTATCCTCTTCGAAAGATATACAGTGTGTACGACATTACCCCATGAATCCAGGAAGCCCTCGATCCACTGTCGTTGAACCCTGGCGTGCGTATTAACGATGTAATTTTTCTTTGATTCACCGAGAGTTCTCGTTTTCTCGCTTTCTATCCGTTCGCCTCTTTCGGGGGATTCATCGCTGCTATTCACTTTCTCTTTGTTTCCTTCTTAGTCTTTCATTTGCAGTCTTTAGACAGAATGTTGAGGTGGCTAAGCACCTCAGCATGCTGAGTTCGAACTGATCCGAACTTCGCGTATATATATTCTCGTCAGGACTTTCATTCTTTTCGAATAAATATATATATTCGACGACGAAGAGTAAACGATCCGCTGAATGAAACGAGTCCTTTAAGCACGTGAAACGAGGTAGGGAAGGAATTCGAACGGAGTTCCAGAGACCAGGATATGGATGTTTTTATACCATCTCTTATAACCGGGATGAATTACATTCATATTCTACCCTTTATACGTGTAGACCAGTGATGAGAGGACTGTAAAACGAGAGGGGGCAACTTTTAAGAGTTATTCTGTGTTCTTCCGTTGAAGTCTTCCTCTCCCGCAGCTCCTTCTTGCTTCCTCTTTTCGAACGCACTACCCAACTCAATCGACTATTTTACTCGGGAACAGTTTCAGCCTCAGGCGTTCTCTCGCTTATTTAAATCAGAAAATAACTCGTGGTTGACTCTCTCCACAACGACCCCTTCTCTACCCCAGTGAGAAGACTAAACGTATAAGGATGTATCGGGCTAGCAATAAGGAAGAAAAGGCAATAGGATTCAAGGAGTGAAGAGCCTCAATACATAAGAATAAATGTTAACACTGAGGACGTTTGGTAAAGTTAATGTGTTAAGTCTGTTAAAGTTGAATATTTTGTCAGGCATTAGATGAAAAAATTATTATTTTCAACACAGATCAAGTGTTTGAAGCTGAAACAACATAAAAGAGGTTTTATCTGCTCAAAAGAAAGTTAGACACAGTGAATTTTTTTATCTCGCTCAGCCCAATTCTCTCCGGCGTTTCCCTAACGAAGGAAACTTTTTTTAAAACATTTTCCTTTATTCCACTGGTGAGGAAAAACCGCTTTCAAAAGCTTCTTCTCGCCAGGTAACTTTTACCAAATATGTATATGGATATATATATAAATATATGAGTCACACACACAAAGAGTGAGAATTGAAAGGAAGAAGAGCGCACGTCGGTGAACGGCTGAAGAGGCTCCAGTAATCCAGCGAAAACCTCGTAGAAGGCTCTGGGAATAAAACTCGTTGTTCCCAATTTTGTAATTATAATACTTTTTTTTTCTTCATCATATTCCTTCTCACAGACTCCTTCGTCTTCATTCGGCGATACGAGGGCTTTTTAGCGCAGAGAACTAAAAAGGCACTTGTATTCATAGTTGCAACAATTGGAATTTTTTTTTAGACATTATTGCACAAAAGTACTGTCTTTTTTTTCTTTTTGTTGGCTGGTACAAAACGAGATAAATCTGGAGCTCGTCCGTTATAATTGCCTAATAATTACGACCAATATTACAAACATTTTTTTTTTCTTTAGTGGCCTTACTATATACTTATTATCATTGAACGTTAATAAATCGAAAATAGATAATTACCAGAAAAAGTTCTCCAATATTAAATACGTAGGTTCGACCCCATAACGAGTTTATCGTAGCCAGGGCGTATAGATAATGTAACAACGATAAAGAACGACGGAAATGGTGTGTGAGCCTTAGAGAACCCGAATCTACACTCGAAATTTATGTATGTACATATATATACTTATAAACATATGAATATACGTTATATCCTACATGCAATATATAATATAGTGTATGGGGATATACCATAGCGAACCATGACTGCCATACAAGTAATCCCTGGGATCGGGATTTCAAGGGATGCTCCGGACCTTTGGCGAGAGGCTTGGGTTTAAGGGGGATGGTTACCGGCGTCGTTTCATTGGAGAACTTGCACGCGACCAGTGGAGCCACGAGGCAGTCTCACACCGTCCACTACCCTCGACCGTGCGATATATATATATATATATATATACATATCTGTATGTCTAAAATAATAATCATCCCCCGGGCACCCAGAGATATACGATCCCATAAACATACCCTGCGCTTTCCTTGTAATGGGGTTGTACCTCCGGAGTACGACTAGACGCCGATGTAGGGAGGTTCAGAGACCGAAGGAAATACAAGACAGTGCAACAACATGCTGTCTTTCACCAAATTTCAATCAACTCATCTCTTGCTGATAAAAATTTCACGTTGATCTGCTGTCCGCCGGCGATTCCTGAAAAAATCATCCCCATCCTCCTATTGAGTCAAGTTAATTGTGGGAACAAATAACTGAGGTACTTTAATCTATTACACACATCGTTTGAAACGACCCCAACAATTCAATTTGCGGAAAAAGGTGAAAAAATAAATAAAATACAGGTTTTGTGATAATTTTAGAGAGCAACTCGAGATGATGTTCTCATGCGACTTGTTCGTATAGTTACTGACGAAGAGCCCATTTTCTAAACTTTTAAAGGGAACATCTGAGCCACTCGCGCAGTCAAACTATTTGCAGAATTAATTCGTGATAATGTGGGTTAGACATAGCGGTTGATTGCTAAGCAACCATTAATATTTTGGGTAGGCCGCAGATTCCGCGCTACCCTGAATTGCGTCTTCAACCTATCGCTCCAACCCTTCACTCCTTGTACACCCCAACGGATCTCGTATAAGATCGGAATCTACGCATTGCCAAGAATTCGGTCAAGGTTCGTATAACTAGTCCGTTTCCTAGCCATGAGGTACAGTCACACATGCCAAGTACTTATTTACCCGTACCTCTAATACTCGTCCTCTTCGTTCGAAAACTCCCCTGTCCTTCATTCCATAGATGCTTTATAGCATATGAAAAGCACGCTCCTTCCGTACAATTCTCACCGAAATTGACATTTTTTAGCCTGAATCTATAAACATAAGTGGAATATATAGAGTCTCAGCGGTCACGTCGAAGATTTGTGGGATGGAAATCGAAATTCCAGACAGCAGAATCTTCATTGATTTTTTTTTATCTACAATACATCGCTCATGAATGTGTTCATCTGTCTATAAACATGCACATGTATCCGATAGCCACGACGTTAATACAAAACGTGAACGACCGAGATGCGTCACCTCGGTAAACCTCAGCCGTATTCTCAATTTACACCAGCATTCAAGCAGTTTGACGTAATATGAAAATATAGACCTGTCATTTTGATTTGGTCATATTGACCGAAGGCGAAAAATGCTTCGACAAACCATACCCGATAGTTCGGATTTAGGACAATTCGAATGTCTGAAACGTATACGGAGGAAACTTCGTTAACGTCATTGTTGGAACATAACAAATGAGCCAATGATCCAATTGCATTTTTTTAAATTGCTGCAAAGCATCCTCTATTATACCCATTTGTGTACACGTCGCCCGTAACCATGTATTTTTATAAAACATTTGTTCTTTATCCTGCAGTCATACCGATTCATTTATGCTTTCAATCACTGCCATCGTTCAGGCTTTGGGAAATTCATTTTAAACAATGAACATGGAAAGCTTTCAAACTGAACCTCGCGGAGGGGACTCAACAGATATTCATATTATCAAATTAACTTTGAAATAGTTGAAAAATAGTAAAGTTCACGATGAGTGTCATTACAATTTTTCGTTAAAGTTCTGTAATTGAATGTCTTCAACATCAATGCACGTAGAGTAACTAAATCTATCTCGAAATCAATTAAAATTTGAAATAAAGTTTCTTTCTATCATCAAAAATGGGATACGTATTGAATATTATTTCACTTCTTTCCACAATATCTGCTCTTCCCAATAGTGCTATTCAGGATTGAAAGATGATAAACGGTTAAACTCTGTGTATACTTGTATCATAAGAATATGAGATAGGCCCCGCTCTTTCCGTCGAGTCTCATATTCCATTTTCAATCGATTCCTCCGGTCCCACTCTTCGCTTCTGCTGTACTTTAGCTTCCTCCACAATGAGCGTTTCTCGCGTTCTACTTCTCGACGAAAACCGCCTGATACGAGATTGCGGCCAGAGAGGAAAGGTGGCAAGAGTAAAAAGACCGCTAACCGATATCGATTCGAACATAGCAGAAAAAAAGGAAAATCAAGAAGATAAAAAGAAAAAAATCGCACGTTAGGCGAATACCAGGCGTTTCCTCGCGCTCTGGTGGAGCTATTCGCAGCAATTGAAATGGATGAGGCTATGGATATAGGGAGTATGATGGGGGTGTTGCAAAGAGAGAAGAGGGGTGGCTGGCTCGTAATAGCGCAATAGCGATGTTTTGCTGAGCATGGTACGTTGTACATAAACTTCCGTATACCCCTATTCGCAACAACCTCTCTTTCAGCTGGACGCTACAGACAGCATGAACCTAGTTTTAGAAATTCCTGAATATATTTCACTAACTCTAATCATTTGTATTTAGATTTTATTGAACTCTAAATTAACTCGCAGAGTTGATTTTATTCTTTCGTCACAAAGAAGAATAAGAAAAAAACTATTCGCTATATTATTAAAACCTTAACTGCGCTGACTTCGACCGCGTATAGGATTAGTTTGTTCTTTATAACATTATATTTTACCTCATTTCATAAACCGTGCAACCTTTTTCCATTCATATATAAATAGCGTAATGCTAAGATACGCATACGCAACTGATGATGAAAATAATACTGAATCATTTCTTCGCAGAGTTCGTACTCGCTTCATTTAAATCTGCCTTTCTTGTTATACAGGGTTAGGCAAAAATGTGATATCCATGTTGAAATTGCGTGTAAGAAACGACGAAATGAAACGACTGTTGCTCTCCGACCTCAACGTCCTCCAAAACGTTATATCAACTCCAACTTACACCTTATATTCATCAGCTTGCACTTGTCGTGCCCTTTTCGTATCTCTCATCATCGCTTACTCTCCTTCTTCCATCCGTCCGTGAAACGACGCCGTGTAATTAAAATGAAATTCTCGAATGCATAAGTTCGCTGAGGGGACGACGACATATCCACCTCAGTACAGAATCAAGCTTTTCTGCATGATGTCTGTGCTTTTTCCCTCCCGAAACTTCCTGTTTCTTTTTTCTGTCTTTCCCCTCTTTATGTAACTAACTCTCTCCGCCTTTTTCTCTCTCTCTCTCTCTCTCTCTCTCTCTCTCTCTCTCTCTCTCTCTCTCTCTCTCTCT
>JACEOJ010000206.1:618652-666128 GCA_013761285.1 Campoletis sonorensis
TCTCTCTCTCTCTCTCTCTCTCTCTCTCTCTCTCTCTCTCTCTCTCTGCCACTTCTTTTACTCCACTCCAGCCAGGCCCATATTTACTCAGGACCAACTTTCCTGATATTCCATTACGAATTTTGCCCACGACTTCGCTTACTGGAGACTCAGAACGACAGAAAAACATTGACAAAAATTTCTTTATAGTTTACCCTTATTCTCCGGTTGATTTTTTATTCATTAACCAACTCTTTTACAGTACTGAAAAACTTAGTTATTCGATGATTCATACCTTTGCAGTTTTGCTACTCCCATAGCCTCGCGAAAAGGATATGTGAAAAGTACATTAGATTAATATTGCCATCATTACTTCATCCTGAAGCTGCCGATATAGTTATTACATCTTCTCCTTCTCGAATGAGGTCTCCTTTTCTGATTTCAGACAAAATTTCATTGTTAAAACTATAAAACTGCATTTACTTTATTTATTTTTTTACTTTATTTCTGCATCGTTTGTCCCTTTATACAAGGATAAACGATTTTTTTTCTATCCTTCCAAAACATTTTTCAAAGACGACGCGTCTGTACGACGCAAGTCACGGTGAAGTCTGCGAAAACTTTGCGACGAATTCTACGGATTTTTCAAGGCTCTTCGAAATATTCGACGAAGCGAGGAGTAATGCGCCTCGAAGCGAATGTATTTTTCACTGGTGTGTAGCGTGAAAGTGAGTCGAAAAAAGTTCGACGAGCCGGAAGTAAGAATTCTATATGTAAACCCATATATAAATATATATGTGGTGAAGAATATAGTGTCAAACGAAAGGGCGCCGTCCACATGCGAGTTAACGTGTAGAATTGACAGACGTACAACCTTTTTCTTGCCAGAAAACAGACGCATGGGTAGTGTGTTAAAGTACATACTGCCGTTGCGTTATACTTTCTCAGATTTGTGCAAAGAGTATGTCGGTAAACTCGCACTCTTCGCCCTATTTCTTCCCTTCCTAACGCATGCATACTTTTTTTTTGCTCTCCACGATTGAATAACTTTGTCAACTTTTCTTCCTACTCAACCGTTTCACTGGATTTCACGATCTCCGATTGTCCTCTATCTCGGTATAAAGATTGACGGGGTACGATTGAAACGAGGGGTGCTCGTGAACATTCATCTCGTTCGTATACGATTCGTCTGCTTGAAACGTCATTGAAAGTCTCATTTCACTTGGACGCGTTTCATTCAAACACCGTTTATAAAGCTCTCGATACCCTGAGATCCCTTCGTCTTCATTCTTTTGTCGTAATTTTTTCTTTTTTTTCTTACGACACAGCGTATGGTAGGGTAAAAAAAAAGAATTCTCCCAAGGGGGAGAAGGAGGCCGTCAAAATTGATGTGTTTGGTTCAACATTCTAAGAATAAAAGATAAAACTTTCTTGTATATTTCTTGCTTTAAATATTGATGACTGCACATCAATCTAGAGAAACAGTTTATTTTAGTACGATGAATTTTAAAGAATAAAATACGTAAAAAAATAAAGTTGTTTCCAGAAGTTTGATCGTTTCTTGTTGCCACAATCGCTGTCAGCTTTTGTTTCTTATTCTTCCAAAAATAAATAATATCTTTGTATCAATCAAGAGTCCGAAGAGGTATATAAATACCACGTAGTTACGGGTAGCAGTCGAGCTAAATCAAATAAATAATGCAGCCAGCTAAACCAATGGGATAAATAGGTAACGAGTGTCATTACGAAGGAACCAGGGGTAGCCAATACTTATTGTTCTCATATCTCTTGAGAGGGACGAAAGCTCTTGAATTCTGTCGCTATCGAGAGGGTCGAGTAGGATGAAGGGCGACTCGAGAAACCACAGGTTCAGGCTGTTTGTTATTTATCGGTCGCTGGAAAAGCCCTTCGAAACTAAGATTAGCCACCCTTGTTGCCACAACGAGAAAGAAAGACAGAGAGAGAGGCATCGACAAGAGAGTCGGTTGCAACTCACTTCCAAAACTCAGGTCTTTCAGCCCTTCCATTTCCCCCAGCATTTCTAACATGTGGGCTTTTGCAAAATGGTGATAATTTTGAATTTTGCCCTACCATCGTGTAATCGCGAATCACTTTTCGTTTCCCCCTACATCGTGTGATCGCACAAAGCACAGCTGCAGCATCGCTTTGATCCAGCTGTGCCCCTCAAACGTCATACAAATCCTTGTATTACTTTTGATGGAAATTTGACTGTAGGCTGCGTCGATCACCGAAGGAAAAAGTCGCAAAGTTTAATTATAGCCAAGAAAACAATTTTTTATTACTAATTAATTGTGTAGGCTATCGAAACAAAAAAGACAGAACAACCATGAATAACCTGTCTTCTACATCTTGCGGCTGCTTAATAAGTTTCTGTGTTTTTTTGAAGCTGACAATTCGAATGGTCACTTGCAACGAGTCTAAGAAAACTTACCAACAAATTTCAAAACTCACCTAACCAATTTTGTTCTCTCGGGGCTACGGCTTTTTCGGTCTATCCCACTTGCTTTTTCTCTCTGTCTCCTTGCTGACGGAATTCTATGAATCTGAGTAGTACCACTGGAAGAACTGTGACGATGTTGGAGAACGAAGGAAATTTAATCTCGGCCGGTGTAACGCTGAGTGGAAAGGGAGAGAACGAAGCGAGAGAGTAACGGTGGCCCTAGGAGAGTGGGGAATTGGGAAATTATGTAGATTAATTAAGGAATTGCGTAGCCCCTTCAGAATCTCTCGTACTTTTTCACGTTTTCTTCTCGTTCCCTGTCCACGAAAGACGACAAAATCTGTGAAAGAAATTTCATGAAAAACGTACTGTTAGTGGGCAATTTAACTTGCCTGAAAATCAACGTAGACATGTGCCATTTATCGCATATTGTGTAGATACTGGTGATGAATATTTTTCTAGAAAATATCTAACCCATCCGTTTATTTGAAAAAACCACGAGGATTTCTAATAACGAGACAATTTAAGAACGTTTTTCGAAATTTTTTACCATAAATTGTATAATTTTTGCAATTACACTAAAAAGAAAAATGCTGACAATAAGTTGTTTTTTGTTCTCTCGTTTCAGGCTTTCCTAGAAATGGCCGATGAGGGGGCAGCCTCGACGATGGTGACATATTATTCGTCGTCGGGTGCACAATTAAGGAACCGTGCGGTCTACGTACAATTCAGCAATCATCGGGAATTAAAGACCGATCAGACCCACAGCAACGCGGTCAGTAGTCCCACAAACACCAACGCCAACCCGACGAACGTCAGTATCATTATTCTTTTTTATTTTTCGGTTTTGATTTTTTTTAAAATATATATTTCCTTTCCTACGTATGAAAATATGAATCGTCAAAAGCAATCAGTAACAGTTAAAGATTATTTTGAAGTCATCTACCTACGAAACAATTTTCAAACGATAAAAAAAAAAAAAATTTGATCCCATAAAAGTGTTCTGTGTTTTTCACATTATAATTGTTTACTATTATTTTTACGAAGTTTTTATCAGAACGATTTTGAATTCCAACGCATTTCTGTAAACCAAACATGAATGATTATTTTTTTCTTGGAGTGCGATACAAATTTCTATAGTTAGGCTGCGAAGTTTATATTATATTGATGTATTTTATACATTTCATGATTAATTAGGTTTTCAAAAAGTTTGCTGTCCCTAGAGCGTGGCCCAGGGCACTTCTGCCTCCTACAGAAAAATAAATGGGCCACGTACCAATGTAAGGAGTACAGAAGAAAAAAAAGATTGTATTTCAATACTACTACTTTTCTGTCGTTCCCTCCGTAAACAAGTCTGAATGAATTACTTCCTTTGCAGCAGGAAAAGTTTACTTTGGAGAGACTGCCAAACTAAAGTTCGCATTTCTACACCAACGAAAATTTAAATACATCTTGAGTATACACCTCCGATATAGTTAAAGCTACTTCAGACTAGCCATTTGAAGTGGACAGCTCTCTCTATAGATCGACGAGTTTTAACTTCTCTCCATATTTCCTTTTTTATATCAGTGAGAAAAGTTGAGTACCATTTATTTCAATTGCAGAACGATCAATCGCAATATTTCGGCATGATTCGACGAGTTTTCGATCGAATTAAAACTATTTCATAGAAAATTGGTTTCGCTGGGGAGGCAATTATTCTTGATTTTTTTTTCACCGTCAAAAGGAGTATATGTTGAAGAGAAAAATAAATCAAAGCCCGTACTTCTACGTCCATGAACAGTTAAAACATGAAAATTAGAAAAAGTTCGAAGTTTGCTCTCAATGTTTTTTTTTTTTTTTTTTTTTTTTGCTTCATCCCAGGACGACTCACAACGATTTCTTTATGGTGTCGTGACTAACAAACAATAGCGTTGAGGAAGCAATCGCCGTGAAAGCTTTGAAAATACACCTCCTTCGAAGGTCCATTTGCCTCAATTTTTATCCCAATGGAAAAAGCCTTTTGTAACCATACTTTCTTCGAATTTTTCATATACGAAAACTCACGTAAATGAGGGACCTTTTTTGAAATGAGATTGTCAGATAGACAACATCTCGTGCATTCTATTTTTCAAAAGGTTAGAAAGTTCCATTTCTGCATCCTCTCAGAACAACTTTTTTTTTTTCTTCCAACCAGAAAAGCTTTTCGAACGATTATTTACCACGTTATAAAAATTTGTGTCAGTATAGATGACTTTGTGTCTTATCGGTTACCGAATCATTCGATGAACGATCATTTGTGAGAGAAATAACGTTCTATGACAAATTGAACATCCAAATATTCTGTCATTTGGACTCCAGGTTACATATTCTCTTAACAAAATCAATAATTTCTCGAAGATGTAGCAGAATGTAAATTAATGAAGTGATCTTTTCGAAAATATCCTTAGTTATCAGTAACCTCAAAATACTCTCGAATTATAAATTCAACCCTTCGACTGCGTGCCTATTTCACCGAGACTTTTTCAACGTTTGTATCTGCGGCTTAGATTGTCCAATCGTAATTAACCGCCAGAGATTCCCAAGCTTCGAAATGGTTCCAAATAGTGGTGAATCGTTAAAGAAAGAAACTAAGAAAAACGCGTTTTTCACAGAAATTTACGAAAACAGATTCAGTTTTGTTCGAGCAGTGAATGAACGGTGCTTTTGCAAAAAATGTTACCAATACCTTCCTTCTAATCCAATTTCATTTAATTCTAAATCTACCAAAATACTATCAAAGAGATTAAAACTACGGATGTAATGTAATGAAATGATTTTACATCCTGTTGGTAACAGCCAAGAAGAAGAAAAAAAGAGAGTATCCCGCACGAGGCATCGCGTTCCGTGTTAACCCCCTTCCCGGTTGAATCCCTGGAATCTCTCGACAAAACAAAACCCTGGAAATTACGTGTACTCTGACCGGAAAGGGTCGATACCTCGTTTCTTGTTCACTATTTGCTTTCTTAGGTACATGAGCAATACGTCGCTAAGTAAAAGCCGAGTTCAGACTCCCGTTTAATAAAGACGCCCGGGCGTAACACTTAAACCATCCCTTCGCGTACGAATACTCCCTCTCTCTACTTCCTCCCTCCTCGGCCTATAACACTTTCTTGCTTTTTCATCGGACTTCCCCAAGTTTCATTCACTCCGTGAAGCCGCTAATTAGACTTATTTCTGTTTTGTCTATTTACTCTCTTCTCCCTCTCTCTTGTTGTGCTCTTCATTCCTCCATTTGTCTATTCAGCTCCTTTGATCCGCGACCAGTGGGGCTAAGAATCCAAAGAACCGTCCAGCTCGCGCCCTGGTGGCTGAGTCATTGTTGAGTAATTCATTTCCGCCAGAGTGTGCTCACGTTCGCGGACGTCAAGGTTCTTTTTCCGCCCTACATATGAACGTATATGAAAATATGTATACACTTACATGCTTACAATGAACACGCTATACAAATATACGTAATGAGTATATATGGTTTGGTTGAACTAAACAATACACGGTCTCTAAGAAAAAAGTAGAAACTGGTTTTATTCCCATGAACACGACGATATACCATTGTAAAAAGAAATTGCAATTTGTTAGGTTTTAGTAAAGCTGGAAGGTTTCCGCATGATCTTTGCACCAACTATTTGATATTTTCATCATTATTAAACTATAATTACAATAGGGCGTTATACATGCGGCTGAATTGACCACGCGTGCGATTTGTGTGGAATTTTTGAAACTTTTTTTCAAAGAATTATAAATTCAAGTGAAATACACAATTTTATCACAATTCCGCACTTTACACAGTAAAAGCTCCGAAGGGTTTAGGTCTCGGATGTATAGCGTTGACTATATAGTCCACTCATCAGCGTTGGACGTTTCGCACATATTAACGAGCATTCATCCTAAATATAGAGTTACTTTTCATCTTCGCATTTCCGTCACATTTTTGTTTCTTCCCGTTTGCTCCCTTCGTCCGTCTACCCTTCCACGCTTTTAAACTCGCACGTACAGTTTTCTTCGACTTTTATTCTCGTCATCTTCGCTGTATGGCTAAAATTTCGAACTATAGTACCTTCTCTCGTTATCCTCGCGCTTTCTCATTCCCAAGTCTCGTAAAACTCAGGCCGTAATTTTGTAACTGGTGCAAATCCCAAATGAGTGTATGTGAGGGTGTTCTGTGTACGCCGGTTAGCCCCGTTCGAGTATATGTGTCCCTTTTCGCTACCACCAATGGGACTTTGAAAATTTTTAACGAGCCACGGGACAACGAACAGAGGACAATTTTTCACGCGCTCGTTTCTTCCCTTCCCACCCAATTTTTTTTCCCTCTAGCACCCTTGCCCATACCGGTTTGGCGGAGCGTTGTACACACGATTTCTCCTACACACTTGCCCTACTTTTCCGACGTTGTAGTTTTGCAATACTTCGTCATCGTCTATCCCTCTTGGGGATTTGTTTTCAGGTTTTTCTCTCGTTTCTGTCGTTGTTATCGACATGTGGGAATATACATTTACCATTTTTTTTTCTATCCCACATTTTTGCTGTCTGCAATTGATTAATTTTTCCTTTCCTTGTCTCATAAAATCGTACCACGACGTTTAATGTGTAGTAAAAAAATACGTAACAGCGTAATTCCGTTTTGAGATTATATTCGTGACCGCTTTTCATCGAACTAAATCTTTCTGCTTATACAGACCTGATATGATAGTGAAAATAATAATTCGTAGAGGTGTATAAGTTTCGAATCGTTTCGTGTAATGGGTATTTTTAGCGTAGCCCCATCGATAATTTGAACCCCAGTGGAAACCATTAAATTGGCTAACCGTTAAATGTATCCAAAAAAACGATAGGGACGAGTGAAATAGTTTGAAAAATCCAAGTACCGATTTTCACAATGGAACATTGGAGCATATATGAAGTACATCGTATAAACCAGATACCCCGAGCTTACCCCTCCGTTGCTACTCTGTCATGTAACGTGGTCGGTGTTTGTTTAGCCATAAACAAATCCTTGCTCTCAGCCGGCAGTAAAGAGTGAATTCACCGTCAAGTTACAGCAGAAAACTGCACTGCAACGTATTCCAAACTCTTCTCGATTCTTCATTTTTTAAATGTTTCATTATCATGTTTTCTATGTTTTATGTGGCATAAAATGATTGCTAATGTCATTTATATGATTTATTTTATTATCGCTATATCTTTCGAATATTACACCGAAATAGCAGAAGCTTTAACATTAAATGATTTCTACGAGTAGGAAATACACAACGGGAAAGTAATGGTTAAAACAACGACGGAGGTTCCATCGTCTTTTATGATACAATGTGGCCATGTACCGGACCCGCGGATGGACGCTCAGAGATCATAAAAAAAAGAAATTCCTATCCTCGTATATCTTATAACGAGATCAGGACATAAAAACCTTGAGTTCAGAGCATATGATGGCACCCAGTGCATCAATCTGCAACCGGGCAATGTGCTTTTCGCGTTCGCTTCCATTCATACCCTCCAAGCAATATGTCTACTAACCTGTCTAATGTCCATATCCCTCCGTGTGGATCAGTGAATCGATATCGTCAATAATAAATTTATTATCAATTACTATTTCCTTTGCACGAGTGGACCAACATTACGACCGCATAATACACCGCAAGTCCGAAATTTTACAAGTATTTGAAAAAAAACCTGAGTGAGTCCAAGATGATTCTGCAAACTTTCAAGTTTCCAACTTACGAAAATACTTTCGAAAATGTGAGAATTAGTAACACATTCTATGTTTGATTACTGTACATAAAAAACACAGTAACGTCAATCTGTATGAATGAAAATACCAACAGGATCTCAGATAGTGGATTTATTTTTTATAAAATAACCAAGAAATCTCCCTTTTTCAACGTCACAAGAGAAGAAATTAGAATTTGCTAGATGTTGTGTAAACAATCGATCAAAGTCAGCAAATTAGTTGGGTATAAAAATAGCCACATGGCTTCCGGTTTAACAAAAAAATGTATATTATTTCAACATCTAAACACTTGGAGCTTTTTGAGGAGTGAAATAAGCAGCTAAATTGTGATTAATTTTGCGGCTGCTCACAAATCACGGTGTCCATGGATAACAACAGAAGAACTCATGATTTTCTAGGATCTTGTTGGTCTGTAGAAAAGCTCCTTATATGAATGTTCTCCGATGAGAGGCGAACCCCCTCGCACCTACATTTGAGGTTTCTAAGGATGCTGTTGCGGCGTTCGTCATTCCTTCTCCGGGGTCTTAACTGCTTGAATATTTCATAGCCCGATGTTGCGGGTGTGCAGGTAACAATGGTACATTGTTATTCGGTCGGTTCGTTGAAGGAAGTGTGGTAGAAGCTTTTGCTTTAGCCTGGTAGCGGGGAGTTGGACGGTGATGGAATGAGACCGAGAACCGTTGAAGAGAAGAGATTGGTGCGGTGAAGGAGAGGGAAAGGGTGAATGAGCAGGGGGCGGAGAGGTCGTTGCCGGCCACGGCAACGATGCTCGTCGGCGAAGCTGCTGCCGACAAGTGAATAAGAAACACGAAATAAAGCGAGAGATACAGAGAAGAACGAAGGAAACCATGGAAAACTCTGGGATCCAAGGACGGGGTTACGTGAAAGTGTGATAGAAAAGCATGAACCAAGGTATAGTCCAAGTTACGCGGCCAAGATGGCGTAATATTTTTAATGGAGGGTGTCCTGGGTGATCTACGACGCCGCATTGTTTCTCCGAGACGGCTCATACATTATTTTCTCACCCTTCGGTTCTTCCTCTTGGTGAGAGTCCGTACACCAGACACCTTTACAGTTCTCTTCCAGAAAGGTAGAGCACAGCTTCTTCTTACTTCTTTTCTTTTTCTTTTTCTTTTACCCTGTCCACCTCTTTCATTCCACCCTTTAATCTTCGACTTTTTATTCTATTCAACAGACATTTCACTTAAAAGGTTAGTTGCCCACTTTTTATTACCTTGTCATTAGTGAACACTGATTCAACCAGCTGCTGCATTGGTATCATAGGTCCTTCGTTTCAACAACGAGTTATTTGTATCCCCTGTTCTTGAGTAATCAAAAAGACATCGATACACTGTTGTTCCTTTTTATCTTCGCATTCCTTTCACAAACTTGAATATTTTTCGAACAACAGCTTTTCTGCGTGATTAGGTAAGAGTTCATCCCTTTTTCTTGGATAAATATAAAGTCAAGCTATCGAACGTTTAGCAACGCAATTAAACTTTGAATATTTCCAAAAATTCTGTACCGACAATAAAAACAGGGCGTCACTGAATGTTTATCAACTGTTTTTTCACTGTTTTTTTAAGAAGAAAAAAAAATGATTACAGTTTCGCTCTTAAACAGTTTTTAACGGTTGTATACTCCGTAGCTTACCAGAAAATATAAAAACTGCTTGACATTTGTTGAACTTCACAAAAAGTTTTGATTTTCGGTTACCGTGAGGACCAATGGAGATCCGTTTTGAAAGTTTTTTTTTCCAAAGTCCCGTCTAATTTATGAACAATTGTTGCTATCTCCACTTACGCGGCCGAAAAGTGTTGGCCCTCCATCAAAAAAATATCTTCATTAGCCTACCCTCAATTCTCGATTCTCACTTAGATTATGAAGATTTATCGTTTTAAATTGTTGTTGACGCTTTGAAACAGAATCATTATGAGAGTTTCTTCTTTCGTTGCATATCGAAATGATTTTTCATTCAAAAAGTGTCAGTCTGTGAATAGAGATATCATTTATTCATGTTATCGTCTCTATGGTTCGTACATGGAATGTAGATTGTTCGCAGTGTTTCCCTCGCTTGAGGTGAATGACAAGCATTTATCATTGGTGAATTTTTTTTTTTTTTTTTTTTTCTCAATTATATACCCACAATGTCTCTTTTAAAAGATGTTTATATGTATTTTATGTGTATAAATAAGGTAGTGGGTTTTTAAAGCCATGGATATAACAAGAACAAATGGAATAACGCCAAGATGGGAAAGACTGATCACTACGCAACACACCATAACATGGAGACTCTCTTCAATGTTCCATTCGTAGTTCGCTTTGCGTTCGTTTTGCGAGAGACGTTTCATCATTCTGACGGACGTAGGAATCCTGTTAGTGATATTACCGATTGGTACAGGGCAGAAGAAAAGGAGAAAAATGTGCTAGTGTTTTTTCCTCTTGCTGCATTGCTCAGCTCTTGAATTTAAATCGACTTGAATGCACTAGCGTCGAGTCCAAAAGCATCGAGATTACAAAAAAAAAGTTATTCGTAAAAAAAAGATGATCGGATGATCAAGAGAAATTTACAGTTGAAGCATACTTGCTTCCGTGTATTTAATAATAATTATAGAAATCACCTTCCTGTTTTAACAAGCCGCTTAAAAAAACATTCGCCACCGTTCTTTTTGAAATAAAAAATGGCTAGAAGAGCCTTCAAAGGTGCTAGGGTTCGTTATTAAACGAAAATGGCCAATAATTGCTGTATCGTTTGAATTAGTTGAGATTCTCAACATCTCATGCTTAAGGACCATTAAATGTGTAATTCCGGGCGATTTTTAACGAAAGAAAATAAAACTGAAAGGATATTGAAGCAAAAGAAAAATCGAAAGAAAGTATAAGAGTTATCGCACACATTCTTTTTTTGAATTATTTCATACATTTCTCAAACTACCTTCCTCTCTCTCTCTCTCTCACGACTGTTCGTCTCTTCGCGCGCTCCTTTCTCGTCTCTCAACCCTCGTTTTCAAACGGAAACGAGAGATAGCGATTCGAAAAGCTCATCAGAAAAGCCCTTCCGCTATTTTACCAAACTCTCGATTCGCAAATACGCACCCTTTTTCTTTCATTTTATACCGTTCAAAGTCATGAATTTCTATTGGGGGAAGAAATCTTCGTGAAATGATAACGACAACATTGTGTCAACATTAACATCGAAAGTTATAAAAAGAAACATCATTTTTTACGATATTTCTGATCTTCGTTAAAATCGATTTTCTTGTGAAATCGAAAACCATTTTTCAACCACATTGTTCATCAAATTTTTAATACAATTTGGTATTCGATCTCCCTGGTGTTAGTTGCACTCATTTTTATTAATTTGCTTATCAAATTCGTGAAATCACTCAATTTTTCTTTATCCTATAAATAATCATCCGTCAATGAACAAATTGGTGAGGAACAAGACGGTTTTTTTTTTTTTTTACCAAACACGCCTTAATTAAGGGGACAAAAAACTGGGTCTGGACTATGTTTCTATCTATACATTGTTTTGGATGACATGACCAAGATGGAAGAGCTATGTAAAATGCAACTACAGTCGAGATACGCTGAAGATTTTCAGATATTGACGGGAAACAAAGGAATAACGAAAAGAGAATATTCATGTTTCGATTCGTACTTTTAGTTACACTTCTGCCTTGGTCCCTCATGCTATACGAACGTCATATCACTGACTTCGTAACGGAAATAACATGTGGAATAACCAAAGCTATGTGAAAACCTTCGACGAGAAAGCAAACGAAAGGAAGAAAGAGAGAGAGGAAGATCCATGACTGTGTTACACGTCCCACGGTAAAGTAAATTGACGAACTCTCCTGTTAGTAAAATTTATGCAATAGCTCGAGTAGCAAAAAAATAAAACAATAGAGGATAGGGACGACTAATTAAAGCCCAAATTCCACAAACATGAACGTCGCATCGCCCATATGATCAAACTCCTCAAGAGACATTTAGATGAAGTTTGATCATTAATTTTATTGAACATAGTCTCGGAAGGATAACGTTTAATATTATTCTTGAATTCTACATATCCACGAAATTAATGTTGCCTAAATATTCACTGAAATTCGTTGTGTCTCAGGAGACACTCTTTGTCTCTTTTCAATGTTACGAAACTACTGGACTTTTCTTCTCCGTTTTCGGATCTTAGGGCTCGTTCTGGTGCCTGGCCATTCTGGCTCTGACGGAGAAGTACATAAATCACGTGATCACGGGCTTCTCGCCTGGTTCAGCAACTTTTTGTTGTTTTTTATGATTATCTTTTCTTTATTCTTCGAAATCGTTTGATCTCGATTGCGTGCGGTTTGGGATAAAGTGCGTGCTGCCGATTGCTTTCTCGATATTTTTATCCCGAAATGTATTTTTTTTTGGGATCCTCCTCTCAGAACTTAGAATTATCGAACCGTGTACTCGCAAGATACCAATCTCAAGCATCTTTTTTACTCCCACATTCATTCTTAACTCTATTTGTCGCTCTCTCTCTTTCTCTCTCTCATTCCTTTTTTCTGTTGGATTTCTCAACCCCCTTGAATAAACTCCGGAAGCCCCTCCCCTCGCGTCATCTACTTTCATTCCCTCTATCAATTCACCCCCAATTGTTCAACGGATCTCTCACGCTTGAATAATACATCCACTTAACTTCTCCTCCCCTTTCTCATCGTTATCTCCCACGAAATTATTCGGCGTATTCGAGGACCGAGTTAAAATATTAGCTTTTCACTGATCTAACGCCCACTTCGCGGATATCCATATATTCTTCTTTTTATTCTTCCCCTGTTATATTGAATTTCTTGTGTCCCGCAAAGTTGAGAAAAGTTTGTTTTTTTATTCTATTATACTTATCGTGCCGCTTCCCACGGTTGAAGAACGATCCCAAGAAGATTCATTTTTTTGTATATGCCGATTTATTTTCCGGATAAATTTATCTTTAATCAAGCAAGTGCAAATATCGGCAAAGCAAAGTGAAATGAGTGCATTTCATTGTAGCAATAAAACAAGCGTTGACTTAGAATGTAATTTATCTGATATTAACATAAATTGAGACAAATTCCGAAAATCGAAAATTCTTTTTTGACTTCAGAATATTCAGGCATATTTCGGCTTCAAAAAAATCTCATTGGAAATCATGATCCCTAAAAAAATGTTTGATGATCAGTAACAATTTTACTCTTGACGCTATTTTTTGCATTTACTTTAGCTGCAGGTTAAAGTACACAAATTTTATAAAGCAATTTTTGTGTTGCTTTGGGCACATTTTTAACATACGTTTGGCTTGTCAGGCTTTCAACACATAGTCCTTTGTTTACTAAAGCAGTTAGAGCGTAGTAGTTTCACGAGTGGCACAGATGATGGGCCATGCCTCTTTATTACATCTCAACATACACAGAGGAATATGGGTTCGGTGATACTCGTCTTTCTAGCTTGACTATAGCTCACCTTCAGCTTCATGAGGGGTCGTAGCTCGTCGCACGAATTAATGGCAGGTGTCGGAGAACCAAGGCATTACCATAACATACCATTTACTCTCGATGACTGCCTCAGTCCCTCTCTCTCTCTCGCTCTTCCTTGCCTCATCCAACCGACTATCACTGACGTCGCGAACATTCCGAAGTTCACCCTCTTTGTCAACCCCCTTCACTGCTTTCTACGTCCGGCAAACCTCGATGTCCTGCCACCTCCACTTTTGCATGCATACGAAGTACATCGAATATGGATGTGAACGATATAGATATAATTCTATAGAATCTCCGTTATGCAATGCAATACGTTGCACTTATGAACCTTCGCGTTGCGTCTCATTGTCACACGGACATTGCGAACTAGGACTAATGTCTCGATCATTCAAGAACTCCATTTATCGAACAATGTGTAAAAAATTCATTTAAGAAAATATATGTCAGAAATTTATTTCTCCTTGTAAAATCGTACATAATAGTCTGGGTGACAAAGTTTTTCGGAAACAGTGTTTACATCGACTAAATATTATAACACAGGGCCTATTTATATCAACACAACAATATTCCTATTCTAAAATGAAAAAAAAATGATAGATTCCTCATTTCAACCTAAGACTTGCAGCGAAAATTTTACCAATATATAGGAATCACTATGTTTACCTACAGTTATTTCTGTTCAACGTAATGGTACAAAATCTTATTTGAAGCGTTCATTTGCACGAGATTATATACAAGAAGTCTTTCGCTTTCTTACCATCCTTCTTGTTGCACGATAACCAGATACCACCAGTGATATCAGATGCGAAAATATACACACAGACGAAAAACCTCGACTATTAAATTTGAACTTTTCTTCGCAACGTGAAAACTCGAAACACAGAAACATGAGATCTCGCGGTAGATAATAACGGCTTGCAGCGCATTCTGTGATCAGGGCACGTTAAAAAATAAACTGCGTCTGTTTTAGTCATTTTCATCGTCATAAACCGTATATATCTATAATTCTATGTATGGTTACGTTTTCCTAAATGATTATAATTCGATTCGGTTTCTCTAGACATTTAATGCAATTAAGAACACTTTGCCCGACGGGTTTTACCATAGCAATTTTCTTAATGTGTTTTAGGACTACAAACAATGAACTATTTGCAGGATCCTTATGATAACTTCATTATTACCGTGTTCTTAAATATGCAAAATGCAAATAAAAAAAGTTCAGATCAAATTATATTACTTCGTAATGGTCGAAATCGTATTGATTTACGCTCATTTGTTTGACAAGAGCTGAACCTCAGCTATATCGAATGAGGATTGGATAAAAGAAGTAAAACCCTATTCAGATTTGATTGACGGTGCTTTCTAAATTATCGTAATCCATTGCTCCGACAATTTAACGAGCCTCTATTCTAGTAGATCGAGATTCTCATCTTACGTAAGGCTGGCATAAAATCTTTCGTGTATAAATATATATACGTATATTCAATCTATAAAGTATCTCTCCAACGCGTCTGAGTCGCTTCTCGTTCTGGTGTATTCGGAAGGAGACGAGTTTTCTTCTTGAGTTGTATCGCAATAGTTTTTGTTCTAGTTGTCGTCGTTCTAAAGATCTCTGAAGACGTAGTTCGAAGAAAGGCTTTTCGTGTGCGACACTGGCTTGGATAATAGATAGAAGTAAAGAGAAAGAACGAGAAAGAAGTGGAATGGGAGGATGAGTCGTGAAGACTTTAATTGAGCCACGCCGGAAACGACGCGCAGCTGGCGACTTTATCGACCTTATCATTAAACCACCTCCGTCCTTTCCCTCCCCATTATTCCTGCTACGGTTCTTATTGTAATCTTCCGCACTGGAAAATGGAACTTAAGACAACTCTTTGCCAGAATTATTGTACACTTTGTATATTTCGTAGATGAAAGAAAAAAAAAAACCACAACACGCGCAATCTAAGGTTCTATACCGTTTCGTATTTTGAGGAGTTCAGTTTTTCCAATTCTCAGGACGTCCTTCGGTTAGGCCTTATCAAATGACCTCGATAATTTATAGCTCTCTAATTGCCCGGTGAAAATAGCTTTCGTTCGAAAAATCATGGAATGGGGCCCGAAGAGAAATTGGAAGGCAGACGAAATTTGACTGGAATAAATCTACAGCCAAAGGGAGAAGTGTTTATACGGTGCGTAAAGACACGTGCTGAAAACAAGCTTCTCAGGTTTACGAGTCGTCCTTACAGTGAAGATGCGAAGGAATTTCTTTAGTCTCTGATGAAAAGAGATAAAGAGAGAATATGTATAGCAAGTAATCGAGGTGATATAAAGGAGGAGAGAGAGCAGGAACCCGTAGTTGGGAGGAACCTGTTTCGGCGTCTCGTTTATCAGACTAATTAATTAGCAAGTTTCAAACTTTGAGTCAACGAAGCTGTTAGAGTCGATTCTCTGGGAGAAAGAGCTAGCAAAATGTATTCGACAGTCAAGGAAAAGGTGGAAAGACCCGAAATTACTTGTACGTGTGTCTTTCGCTGCGTACAATAAAACGCAAAGAAAATATAAGATCGACGACATCCGGAATCCCAATTAATTTGATAGCCAACATTACAACGACAACTTGTCTCATTATTTTATCTTCTTTCGGGCAACTCGTTTGCTGAAATTCTCAAATTCTCATAACACGTTCGTAAGTTTACCAGAAATAAAAGTTTACATCTCTTTTGTACCTATACAGTTTTGAGATTTATCACGAAAAGTACACGAGAGCGAAGATATTTCTTCGTTACAAAATCACCAGTGCATGCTTGCACTCAAATGAATAGAAAACGGTTTTCGTGATTTTGTATTTAGATAATTAGCAATTATTCTTTTTTTTTTACGGCTTTAATTCCGTTTCGCAGCTTGAAATTTTTTAACTGCAATCATGTTGTTGAGCTTCATGTATTTGCAAACGGTTAGCGAAGACAATAAAATGGTGAAGTATATTTTGTAAATCGATAAGGACGGATGCACCATTGTTTAGAGTTGGAAAGCAACGTTGTTTTCCGTTCCATTTCTACAATCGATCTAATCGATACTTTGCTTCAAGAAAATGGACAAATATATAGAATGCGAACAACCGTAAACTCGATAACCACCTGACTCGAAGGACTTCGCAAGAGTTTTGATGGCTCGCAGCACAGTTTATCGTAAACGGCACTCGTAGATAATTAAATATCCTAAGTTGCCAATAGGAAATTATATGAACGGGAAACTAAATGAGTAAACAGCTTTTTATTTGACATGTGAAACGATTGAAAAGTCATCGAATTTTATTGAGATTCAATAAACATTGAAAAAATCCTGCAATGAGTAAAAATATAACAGATCAGCACTAATTCACAGTTATTGTATCGCAATGCCCATAAAAATCTTTCGCTGGTATTTCATTTTTATTTTAAAAACTACGCGCTGGATCTCTGTAACCCTCGATTTTTTTTTAACGAATATTATACATTTTCCATTTCGAAATACCGGATTCAAGAATCCAGGGAAACTGAAAAATCCGAAACGTTTAAAAATCATACGCTCTTGTAACCTTTTTCATTTTTCCACTTGAATAATTGTTGCCTAGCACGTTAATTCAAGCATATTTCAACTGTTCGCTCGACTGATATTTTTGGTTTGAATTTTTTTCGAGAGATTAAAAACAATGCCGTGAATATCAATGAAATCGTTTGGATTTTTCAACACTGATTTTAACATATGAACTTTTTTAACACAAATATTTTACAATTGTCGATGATATTCGTGATCGCGGAAAAATATTCAGCGTGCTGCTACAGGATATAAATATTTATCTGGGACGTACATATACCTCGAGCCAGCAGACGATAGACAGGGCTGTCAAATGTACTTGTCCCGAGACCCTGCCGAGTCTCTTGACATTCACTAAGCTCTGAAGAAATGTGATTTTTTATTCCAAATACTTGATATATTTCGATAAGAGTTTTGTCCAAGTTTTCTAACTCACGTGTTGTTCCAATCTTTGTTGTAGCTGTTTCATTGTTTAACTACTATTTCAATGACAAACATTGAGTTTTTCGGTTTGATATAGAGTTTTTTTACATTCATAAATGTAAAAAAAAAAACATTAACAGTAATTATTTATCTTATACAAATAATAGCATATTTAGGCCTTTGATTCAACTTCAATTTCAATTTAATTCAATTAATAACATATTTAGGCCTTTCAGCCCTCTCACTGATTCGAAAATTTATTATTATTTTAATTGTACTTGGACATTCTCTATCGAGTCTCGAATTTTCTGAACAGAGAATGCTTGAATTGAATTGTACGTGCAATTTGACCTCATTCAGTAGTCAAACAAAAACCAATATTTTGTTACACTTTTCAAACTCTCAAATGTATACCAACAACTTTCAGCCCCTTTCTCTCGCGAGCGTATAACATTGTTCGCACGAATTCTCCATGAATTCGCCATTGTCAAAATATTATTCATAGCAGCATGGTGGATTCATCGAACTTTGTCAATGTATATATATTTACACGTATATCTGCTCATACATTATACGATGAGGTTTATGGTCGATCCCGGGATTTGGTTGATCGAACTCCATAGCAGAGTTAGCGACAGCGCAGAAAAGATCGAGAGAGTTGGTGAGTGGGAGTGAGAGATACACTAAACTAGGGAGCCAAGCAAGGTTTAGCGAAAACCTTCTCTCTTTCTCTCTGTCCCTCTCTGCCTCTCTCATTCTCTCTTCCGTTAATTGAATTACAATATTAATTGAGGCAAAACGTTCTACGGCCCGCAGCGTTGTTTCCCGCATTGTCGGATTAATAATTCACGAACTCAGAATTGATCTGTGCCTGGTGTACGCTAGTTATATACATACGTTTCCCATAACGCGTAGTATTACAGAAAGAGAAAGGTAGCGAGAGAGAGAGAGAGAAAGAGAGAGGGAGAGAGCGAGAGAGAGAGAGAAGGGGGGAAAGGGGTGAAGGAAAGAGGAAAAGCGCGTCCAACGTGCACGTGGCATTGCCATATCCTTTTCCCATATCTACCACATCGAGCGCTTTAACCCCTTGACGGTAAAACAACAATGAGGGAGGCTATCTATGCGTTTGAAAATAGTACTCCGTTTATCATCAAACCCTCTCGTTTTTATCCTTTTATCTATTATTCACATTACCAACAACAACGAAACAAAATTCCTCAATTTATTCTTTAATCTCCCTTTTGCACGAGGTATTCGCTCGTTGGACAAACGGATGCATGCGCTATTTTCAATTCCCATGAAATGCATTACCAACTCATATTATGCTAGCACTACCCATCTTCTATCCTTTTCGCTTTTCCTGTTTTTCTATACATATCCTCCAGCTACAGTCCTGGCGCGAATATCGGTAATTTAGTTTGAAATCACCATTGCCGTTTGAATAAACGGTAGTCTCTGTATTCTAGGTCGAATCGTTGCCGTGTACGTTTTTTTGTTGTTGTATTTTTTTCCCCTTGTGCAGACCATCCCTTTGGACCATCCCATGCTCCCATTTTACTCATTGCGAATCGAGAGCATAGCATTGTTTTCGAGAGCTTTTGTCGGTAAACCCTTTGACTGCTGGTTTAACGGGACTCGAGCGCAATCGAATACCGCCTGTTTAACTCTACGTTCTTCAACGTGTATTCGTACCAATCGCCTAACTTTATCAGGGCCTCAAGTTTATGTACTAATGCACGGGAATTGCGCCTTTTTCATTCTCAGCCCTCCAAACGTATCGAAATGATTTTTTTTCGTACATTTTGCGTACAATACTCGAACTCTTCAATCTTTTATCAATCATGTGTCAACAAGCGACGTTGCCAATTCTTTGTCTCTAATTTGTATGAATACTTTTCTCTTTTTACCTCTTTGGTCAGTCTGTGTTGTTCACTGTTTTGCCAGGTTGCTTTGTTCACCAGTAATGACGGCTCGACTCATTGTTATCGTTTCATTTTTTTTTTCGACATTTTCCACGTTGATTAACCCACTGCTAACATTTTTCGTTTTCTCTCGGACTCTCTCGTTTTCCTCTTGTATTCAAACCTGACTTTTCGATGTTGAATCAACTGTATCTGGTCCCTTTCAAAACTACTCATGACCCTTATTCACAGAAATATTGGATATTCATTGGAGTATTGTTTATGTGACTCAATTTGAAGAAATTCGACAACAATCGTAGTAAATGAAAGATGTTTTTTCTCAAAAAACAGAAAAACAAAAGTATTCAAGCGCAAATAGAATGGGTTGAGATGAATAAATTGAATTCTTTGAACACAAAAGGTTTCGACATTTTTCGAAAAAATAACAGTTCTAGACAAACAGAAACGCTTTTTTTAAATCGTTATTTTGTAATACTGGTGAAATCTGCGTATCGTACAAGGGCTCAATTCAGTTGAAAAACTAAAAATAATTATTCTCACAATTTTCGTAACATAAATATTGAAAAACATTTCAAACCATATCGAATAAAGGTATTTCGTTGCATCTTGTTAGAGAAAAATGTTCATCAAAAGCACGTCCGCCAAATTTTTATATCGTGTCAAAATAACAACATCGATAGATAATTCTAAAAAAATTCAGAGGTCACTTTTAACATGTGAATTTTCGCGATTCGTTACATTTTGCTGACGATGAAATGGAGACCATATATTTAATTCCAGCATATGACTGCATGAAAAATCCACCGAGTAAAATGTCGTAAAAACATCGTGAAATCCAGAATTCGGTCTTCTCACTCGTGGTTCATATACCTTTCGGGTCCCACGAGAAGGGTTGGCAAATTTTTATGTTTTGTTCCCTCCCTCGTTTTCTTTCTCTCAAGTTTCTTCGCTCGTCTATATTCTCGTATTCCAACTTCGTTCCTGTTTTATTTCAAAGCCGGTAGAGCGCGCGCACCAGGGCGACGAGTGATGCCAGAGATTGAAAAGGGGATATTTCATTCATGTTTTCTCTTCCATTTTTTTCCTCCCTCTATCTCTCCTCCTACCTCATTCTTCGTCTCCGTTTTGCTCTCTGCGTTTCGTAGCACTTCAGCGCACGGCAAGACGGAGACTGACATTGTGAGTATGAGTTTCTTCATCCGCAAGACAATCTCGGGGTTTTCCGTTTCTCTTATGTTTTATTACATAAGACTCGTTTCACACAAAGATTCCGGATTCTTTTTTCTTCTATTTCGCTCATTGCTCACTTGAGAAAGCTCTTCACTTCTCGTACTCATGAACGTAAACTGAGCTGTAATTGCCAATGAAAGCGTTTCTGCCGCGAGATTTTTTCAAATTTATTTACTGGGTAATAAAATCTACCCCTACAGGGAAAAGTATATTAAAAAAAAAATCGATCACACATAATCCAGTTATAGAAGATTTATTTAGGTTGAGTTTTTTATAGTCTGCAAGAATTTGCATCTCCTGTAGAGTCCAATTTTCCAAAAAAATAAGTCAAGCTAAAGAAGAACTGCAATACAAAGCACTAAGCAATGAATTCTGAAAATAATTTAGAAATTTTTTACCGCATTGAACTTATTTCAGCAAATTACTTCAATTTTATTTCCACTTTTATCTGACTCTCATCATATTGTGTTCACGATTATCCGGAGTTCTGAAATCACAAGGGAATTACAGTCGCTCTTCCTCGGTTTCCGATTCTATGTTTTTCTCGTTATTATTATTTTTCACATTTATGTTTACCTATGTAAATTTGCCCCAAAGCTGTGCTAGCGCATACTCACTATATAATCTAATCTCTCATCTCTCTCTTTCTCTCTCGCGACGCAAAAAACGCAAGGGAAAAGAGATAACTAGATGAAGGAGATCGTAGCCTGCGGGTTGCTCCTTACTTTTAGCCACCCTCGCATCCTTTTTTCCTGCAGGTCGGTAATCCGCCTCGTAGCACGTGAAAGACAAGCCGCGGTTTATTTTAATAACCCGGATGGCATCCTTCGTTACTCTTACTTATAAAGTATAATGGAAAGAACGAGGGACATAAGAGAAAGACAAAAAGAGGGGGAGGAGCCTTGTGAAGAAAAAGAGAGTGCAAATGTAAATATATGGAGGAAGAAGAAGGAAGAGATCGTGAGTCGGCTGATATTCTTTCGACGTTTTTACCCTCAATATGCGACTAATTTGAATACTCGCCTTCGTGTCATTTTATTTTGCGTATGGGAGCAATAACTTTATTCATTTTTTTTCTCTTTTCTTTACAATGAGAGAGAAAGATGACGCTTTTCGAAACTTGTCCCACGTTGCCGCGATATATATACACGTCCCGACATCTGTTACACGAAAGATGGAGGAAAAGAAGTGGCGAATAAAACGACTGAATGAAATATGTATATTTTTATTTTAAATTCGTCACGGTAAATGATGTGACTAAATAGGTTAGATTATAGAGAGTCGTTGCATAATACAGCGACGTAGATAACACGACGAAGATTTAAATAAGGAACAAAAAAGACTTAACGATTAATCTTTTTGACGAGTGCTTTCACAGTTTAATCCTGAAATTATACACTATTTATCTAACGTCATTTTTTATGCCTTATCTGTCACAGAACACGAATGCTCAGGCGGCACTGCAGGCTGCACAGGGTCAAGGAGTTCAGACTCAAGGAGGAGACACCCAGGGAGGACCGAATACAGTTCTCAGAGTTATCGTCGAGCACATGATGTATGCCATTTCCCTGGACACTCTTTATCAGGTAAGAAAACATTGATGCATTCAAATGAATATGTATTTGTCAAAAATGTGTGAGTGACGTTGTTATTGTCCGTCTTCGTTGGACGTCTTGCCAAAAAAGCGATGAAATTGGTAAATTTTTATAAAATTATTCATTGTTTTACTATCTCGACAACGCAATGTATCGTAATGAATCCATCAGGTTATTTACTATCAAAAGTATATATTTATGGAGATAATCATGGGAAAGGCAGTGAGAGATAGAACAATATAAAAAAGGAGTGCGAGAATGAAGGTGGCGTTGTTGCATCTCAGCCAAATGAGGGAAAGACTTCCCCATGAGCGGATGGTTTGCACAATTTGCTGAGCAAATGGTGGTAGTTAGTTGACCGTGAGCTTCCATCAAGGCTAGGTATATCGTGTGGTCGTCATTAGGGATGTGCTGGTCGAGGCAGCACTTGCTCTCTCGGTTTTTCAACCGCGGAATATCATCTTTCATGGACAAGTGTACGTAGAAAGTCAGTAAGTATGGTCCGCAACTCTCTTTTCCCTTCCATTATTTTCTCTGTGTTCTCTCCCTCTCTACCGTTGCTTTTTTCTGGTTCCTATCTCCATCCTTTAGAATGGAGAAAGACCTCGGATAACGGCAAGTGCTTCCGGTTCGAGTTGAGTGGTCCATGCATTTTTAAATCAACGACTGAGCTGCTTTCCTTTACTTCATTTCACTGTATATACGTGTGCAAACACATCATATAGCTACAGACATGAAAAACACTCACACAGTTACGTTCGCGAGATTCTCGGTGTCATATTACCGTTTATAGTGTTTATACCGGCGTCACACGAATGTTCTACTTGAACTTTTTGTGCTGAGAGAGAACGAACAGAGAGAAAATGCATGGACCCTGCCGGAAACTGACTTCCACCGTACCACGTGTAAACCTAACTTAATCCTACCATACCGAGACCATAAACCGTAAGCCCTACTCGCCATAATCACTCTCTACATTTACGGTTTATATGCATGCATATCATGATGTATACATCATATAACTAAACACCACGGGATGGGGTAGACACGCGTAAGCAAGCGGTAAATGCAAGCCGGAAATGATATTAGTTCCGACTACGGATACCGCGAAACCTCCGCACCATACTACTAACTATCCTACTACAGCTTTTGCACAGAAAAGCTCATCCTAAAAGACCGAAACATCATCCCTAAATCCACAACTTTGCACGCAAGATGACTATTCTTTTTATCTACCTGTGCCACTTTAATTTTATTTATTTCTCCCTCTCTCTCTCTCTCTCTCTCTTTCTTTTTTTCTTCCTTTCGTCTATTAATGCATTTCCCAAGAGATCTCCAGCCAGTCTCTAGCCTACAAACGGCCAAAATACGCCAAAACTCTATTCAACGGAAGTTTGAAAGACTTGTTTTTTTTTTTTCGATTTTTCTTTAGGAACTACTCAAAATCATTTTTTTAAGTTTCGCTTATGAAGTGTAGTGTTTTATTTTTAAATCTACTTCGTCAGACCATGGCACCATTTTCCGAAAATGACGCGTTTTCTATTATTCAACGGAGTTGTGTAAATGATTTTTTTATAATTTTACCAATGTAATTCACAGTTTTTGTGTAGAACTTGAATTGATTTTCAAGTTTTTACAGTTTCAATGAAACCAAACGTTCCCTTAGAATCAATTTTTCCAGTTCTATAAAACCAATATTGAACATTGTATTTGTGTCAGTCCTTTTGCGAATCGGTTCATATCTCTTTTCAATAAGATTACAGAATTAGACAGAGATTCGATGATAATACTCATCATTTAAGAAAGGAACATTAACGACTACTCCGGCTCTTCGCATTTACCACTTTTTTCTATTGTACTCTTCTTCCCAACGAAATCCTATGCATTGTGCACAAACTCATGTTTGTGTGGGAAGATTAAAACGGGTGTCGATGAGTCGGTGAAAGGGATGGAAAAAACGTATGAACGTATACAAACACTCGTTGCGTCAAATGAGAAATGTGTGTGTGTGTGTGTGTGTGTGCGCTCAAGGATTTAACTTCAAGTAAAATCATTGAATCGATCAAACTTCACACTCTGTATCCTCGCAGGCTTATCTATTGGGTTAGTCTCTTTGATTATCAAACGATATATATCTCCGTTAAGATGTGTTATTGAAAACTTCAGAATTATTACAATTCACTACAAAACCAAAAACTTGAAATAGAATTAATGTATGAAATGATTTCAATTCAATAATTGAACACAGTCGAGGATGTTTTATAAATGACTTGAGAAGAAGTCGAAGAAAACCTGAATTAGTAGTTGAAATGTAGTGAACGTTTGAACATTTTTCATTAAACGAGAAAAAAAATAAAACGAACTTTTTATGATGATGAATATTCTATTCTTATCTCATCTTCTGTCCTCCATAATGGTTCCTTTTCAGCAATGATATTCAAACGTTCGTTTCATTTGTGTGATGGTCCGGTCGTTCTTCTCAATAGTCACGTTCGGATATGATCGTAAATTCAAATAATTAATACGTCGACGATTGAGACATTAATATAGACGAAGGAGTTGTCTCCTGTGGTCTATACAATAGTTAAGTCTGACTAAGTACTCCTTTATCCATTGTCCGACAAGAGAGTAACTATCACTACTTAGCAGGGAACTGGCTCGTACGGCTAATAACTGGTAGTGCTACTTGCTGTTAGAAACCCTATCAATGCGTTCCGCACCATTTTCAATGTGGGAACACCCATTTGTTCTCGAATATCGACCGAAAATTCTAATCCCACTAAAACTTTGTATGTCATCTCTGTTGGATCCCTCCTGCGCCCTCTCGCTCTCTCATTCTCTCTGTATCTCTTACCGCGCTCCGTACTCCCCCGAATACTCTGGTCTCGGATGACACGCTAATACATAGAGAATCATTAGAAGCTTTATCACAAAGGCAAATCAGCGAACTTTCATTCCTTTGCTCGGCCTTTATGTATGCCGGATCAGCTCTTGCGAGAAACCCATCGATCAATCAATAACAAGTTGGGTTCAAGGCTTCATAAGCTATCCCAAATCTTCAAGGGTCAGACGAACATAAAGAAAATTTTATCTTCACTTTTCCAGGAATACTCCACTTCCACTAACTCGTATCGAGAGAAACTTATAAAACATCAAAACCGTTCGAAAGTTTGCGATAAAAGCTTTCTATTCTTTACGTTTTTTATTTTTTTTTCTTGTTGCCCTCTCCGTCAACGATTCGACACGGAATTCTTGGTCGCTCCTTTTTTCACTTACGCTCCTTTCTGGTCTCAGGTTTTTACAGACCTGTACGCGATCTTTATATACTTTTCCCTTCTTTTGTAAAAAAAATAATAATTTTTTTATTGCCTTGTTATTATGATTCATTTTTCCCCCTCGAGAGTGCCTCTCTCGCACTCGGCAGCTGTGGCTTTTCCCACTATGCACACCCGGAGTACAGAGCCCTTATTTTGCCTCTCTGTATTCTGCCTTCGCGCCTCTGTCCCGGCTTAATTTATATTGACGTCTTTTATTTGTTACTTAAAATCCTCTCACTCTCCTCCTTCGATATCCAGCTTTACGATCGGCTACCCCGATCCTCCAGTCCTGCGGAAACCCTCCAGCCCGAGTCTTTCATGGGCTAAATGGTCCGTTGGCTATATACTCCAGTAAGGGAAAGGGCAAAAGGTTGCAATCTTTTTTTTTTCTTTCTTCAGTTGATCGAATGAAAAAAGAGCAACCGAGCGTGAATTACTATGGAAGCAAATACATGCCTTCGGACCATCCTAAATTTCGAACGAAGTTCCATTTTCCTTTCAGAAAGCAAGAGACAATTTCCGTATCCATCATCAAATTTATAATGGAGCAAAATTTCAAAAAAAATCTTCTCTTTCTTTTCGCACTCGCAGTTGTTCCCTTGGTCGAACAAATTTTCATATATTCACGGCCCACACACACATACACTCATTTCTGTACCAATAATGTAAACGAAACATTTTTGCTTCTCTTTATGCCTACATGGCGATGTTTCATCGGAAAATTATTCAGCGAAATGTCGTCGCGTCTAGACTAAAAAGAGTTTTCATGAAATATTCCACATACGAAAACACGAACTCAACAAATTCCTTTGAATATTTCACCAGTAACACACGTATTAAAGCCGATAATTTGTGTATGCGTGCAGCTTTCGTCGACGGTAGTTGAGAATAATTTACGAGTAGCGGAGGAAAATTCGCGCATAGAAAAAAGAAAATACAATGAAATGACGTAACCCCATTCTTTCATGTGCGAAGTCGCAAACAAAAAGGGAACTGCATCGTCAAATTGCACAGAAATAAATGTCTAAATTTGTTCTATACCGAAACGTATGATGTTTCATTGTCTACCAGAAGACAATTCGTAAAACGTTATGGAAAATGACAAAAAGGCATTTAAAACTATTGAAAAACTTTACTGGTACGAAGGTAAGCGTCTTACGTTCGAAAATAATCATTTTTTTCTACAAATGCTAAACATACTGCAAAGAAAAAAAAAACAATTTCATGAAACTGAAAACATTCTTTCGGTATGATAACAAATTAAAATGTAACAAAGAAAAATAAATACAATTATCGTAAAAGGAAAGTCCAGCTCGTTCGAGGAGCTTCTGGCCTGAACGGTGGGCGAAGAAATGTTTGCTCTGCCCATCCTCCCGTTTTCAGCTCACATACCTTTTCATTTTCTTTTCTCGCTAACAACAACACACGCGAGTGACGAACGAGACAGGCGTAAATACGCGAGTACGATGACTACGGAGGGCCTCGAGGAGAAAGAGAAACGGGGAAGGGAAGAAAAAGTAAAAGATGAGGGAGAGAGGGAGCATGGTGTGGCAAAGGAAAATGCGTGTGAATGAAAGTCTCGTCGTAAAGGGAAATAGAATCGATATTAATCGTCACGGAGTTTGGATGAATGGAAACGGAAAGCGTTGAGATCGCAAGCGGCTCTTCACGTGCCAAGTTCTTTTCTTTTTCTTTATTTTCCCTGTTCTTTGCGGCTTACTTTTTTTCTTCGTGGTTCTGGTTCAGTCGCTCGGTTCGTAACCAACGTAGGTGACCAAGAATGAGACGAGAAAAACTTGATCGTCCAAGGGAGAGCTTTAACGAGTGCAAAAGCTCAAACTGTGTAGTGAACGCTTTACGATATGCGGTATTTCCAGCATTATAGGTGAGATGGATATGGGGGGAAGTGGCAAAAGGATATGGAGGAACGGTGAATGGTATGTGAAGCATTAATCACGGGCTCCTCGTGCCCCATGATTAATGGATCGCCTCCGCCTTCTACACCTTCTCACTCCTCCTCCGTCCATGTTGCATCGTGTGCACGATGATTCGCTCCGATCGTTTCAGTTGCATTCCCTTTTATTTTCTCCTTTTCCATCGAGAACTTCTTCCTTTACTTCTTTACTCCTCACTTTTTCTCGTTCTTCAACCCTCTGCTTTTGCAGCGTGACTTCGCGTTTGTTATGTAACTAAATATGTGCGACCCTAAACGAAATTTCACAAGACATACAGTGTGAGTACACTTTCGCTATGAATACCGTTGCGAATCGAAATGCATCGAATTCCTATATGTGATTTTTCTGCTCAAAGTTAATTTCTGTAGACTTGCTTAAAGCCGATCAGTCTTATATAAATGTAAATATCGATTGTTGATGATTTTCGAGAACGCAGCGGTTGATGAACGATTTCAAAATTTTTGCATAGAAATATTTTTAATCAGTTATCCAATGGTCACCACTGATGTGAAAGTCGAACAGGACAAAGCTTCCAATAGAGATTAATGGTCCTTGCGTCATTCACAGAGCCATCAGGATCGACTCACTGTCCAAAATACGAAACACACACAAACACCCACTACACATACCCACTTACAGGCATCTCTGTATCCCAAAGCTCACTAAACTATGTATGACTGACTGTATGACTGTATAGCCTTACTTCGATATCGCACGATGCCGCAACGCCGAAATTGAATTACTATTATTGCAGGTTATTGCATTGGCCGTAGATTGAGCGCGGCAAAGGCCCCACCGCCGCACTCCAACTCACGTTCTCCTTTCTCTCTCTCTCTCTCTCTCTCTCTCTCTCTGTCGTTCCCCCTCTCATTGCTCGGTACATTGCTCCCGAGCCCCGGAGATTCGCCCACCCGATAATTGAACCCTACGAATTAATAACTCCAACACGCCAATCAATAACGACGTTTGGCCTCGACGTCATTGTCGTTACTCCACATGATACATATGCATACACGTAAAATATATATGCCGTACCCTTCAACATCCTCAAGGCATATTATACGCAAACACTTGTCTATGTACTGTGTTTATATTAAACAGTTCGCATATATCTATCGTTTACGTGAGCTCGTCGAGCCTATACGCATCACCAGTTCGAACCTCTCTGCGTCTAACCTTAAACCGCCAACCAAATTTCGTCAGTAAATGACTCTCGAAACTTTACATATCGAAGCAATATCATTTGGCAATCCATCACTTGGATCATCTCGATCATTGCATCTTTTTGTCAATCGACAATACATTTTGAATTAAACTACGAATTAAACGAATTCGACATAAAACTCTTACTTTATAACTTTTACGATCTTGTTCCAAAATGAAGATTAAAAGTGTCCTTTTTCTTCAGCAGAGGCTTGAACCTACCCGAAAGCCCGCGGCTTATTACATCCGTCGTTTCGATTCTTCCAAAAAAGCAAACGGTTTCTTAACTGCAAACGAAGAGGTTGAAAGATAATTCTAATTTTTTTTAAATATGTTTAAATGATTAAAAAAATTTCCGAAGGAATATACTTATTGCGAATAATTATTGCAACCAATCTGTTATTCATGATCTAATTCAATATCGGTTGTCAATATTCCATTCGTTTTTAGTAGACTTTATTTGAATGGCCGGTAAAAATCAACGAACAAACACTTCAAACGAGAATTAAATCCGACGTTTTAAAAATTAGTGTTTTAAGCGAAATTGAAAATTTTCATTGTGCCTAACTATGGAACAGACGTTAGTCAAGTAGTTACAGCATACCCGATATATATATGTATGTTTGAACCGTTCGAACGAAGGGAATATCGTTCGTGCTCAATGGCTCGTGGCCAATAAGCCCCTCGATTTAACGGTTATTTTACTTCTTTACTTTTTCTTTGGTCCTTCATTTTTTTTTCTTGCTCGTTCCCTCTACCGTTTATATGACATTCTACAAAAGCTCGGGATAATTTTTTTGGTCGTTTCTTTTCGCCTTACAACCTTTCACTTTCGGTCTTCATCAATTAAATTGTAACATTGCGTGTCGTGCACCGAGTATAACACGTGTATTACTAGGCTGTCTTTTCACGATGACATCGAAAATAATAATTCTCGTCTCATGGTATCAGGAAAAGGATATCTAGGACATTTCATAATTGTGCGGTCGGTAGACTGGATCGTGCAGACTCACAGTGGTGCCCTCTTTCTCTGCATTCCTCTCTCTCTCTCTCTCTCTCTCTCTCTCTCTCTCTCTCTCTCTCTCTCTCTCTCTCTCTCTCTCTCTCTGATCCTCAATGTTCTCATATAATCCAACAGGCAGTGAAATTCCCATCCCAACTTCTGGAGACATATCAGTTGGGGTAGTTGAGGATATAGAAAACGAACAGTTTTTCTTTCGTCCTCTTCTGTTTCGCATTCAACGATAAGCGGTTGGATTTAATGGTCACTCGTATCATTTTGTTTTTTTTTCTCTTCCTCATCCGATCACATTTATTTTTTATCGAGCACTCAGGAGAGTCTCGTGGGATCAATTTCGATTGGTATGTGTGCTCGCACTCGCTTCTAGTTTTTTTTTCTCTATCCTCTCCTTCCGCGATCGTTTCCGTCTCTGTGTTTAGCAATTTCTTTCTTTTTGTAAACTTCTGACCTGCAATATTGCTCTTGATCGTTGTTTAACATCATTTACTTTCATCGCAACAATTCTGCATGTAACTACAACGTAATATTTAGGAGTCGGATAAAAATGCGTTTTTCCGTTACTAAATGGTCAGAAAGTTTGATTAAAAAAATGTGATCAAGTTTCGAGCACATTATTTTATTATGCATAGTAAAAACAGATTCCACCGTCTTCAAATTTGTTAATTATTTTCTCAAGCCATAGTATCGAACTATTTGCTGTCTATTTTGTATCAAGAAACTTTTTCAATGAGTTTTACGTGGTTCGTATTTTGTCATTTAATACTTGGCTCGAGCGAACGAAGGCATGAAACGCCTTAATTAATGGATTAACAAACTGGGAATTTCGATCGATTTTGGTATTTGCACCTCGAGGGTACAAAGTGTACTTAATATATTGATGTCTCCATCGGTGGAACTATTGATAACACATGGAATATATGTGCATCTATATTTGTGTAGAGTTAAATCCATCTGTCTATAGACAATCTGTGGTCCGTATATGGAGATATTGGAGAAGCTTCCCATGAGTGCAATGGTTGAACCGATCGTGCTTCGCGTAGCCAATAAGCCATTAGATTTAACGACTGTTTCTAATGCTGCTTATTTCACGATTTTTTTCTCTTCATTCTATCGCATTTTCCCGATAAAGTTAAACTTCTACTTAAATTTTATCGTTTACCCTGGTGTTTTTTTCAACATGGAATTTCGTAATTTCCATCGAACAATTTTTCATTGAATCATATCGAACGATAATATTCTTTAAGCCACAGTGATAGAACATTGCGATCGGTGTATGACTCTAATGACTATACTTGTTTAAGTTAGCGCTTCGTCATGCATCGACTCTCATATCAATCGCTGAGCGGGAGACAGTTTTTCTGAGTTGATGATGTGGTGCTAACCAACTAAAACTCAGTTTAGGTACCTCCGCGTGTATAAGCCGAGTTTTCCACAGTTTCCCTTGGCAAACTGCGCACAATTCATGCAAATGCGATATAGCAGTGCATTAGGAACGAGTGGCTGTGAGCAACACTGCGGAGGGCTCTAACAGGAACAGAAACGGTGAGTGAAAAGTCGGCTAAAAGTGGTGGGATGGGGTTCAAAAGCCTTCAGGGGTATACGCAGGAACAATAAAAAAATGGAAAATAAAAAAAATACATATATTTTTTAAATAAAATACTTTTACATGATTGAATTTGCGTCACGAATCCATTCAATTACATTTGTATAATGAACAAAAATTAATATTTACATTCGATGAATCGAGCATCACGAGGAAAATGTTTTATTCATTAACAATCTATGATATCAGTATTGAAATTAGATTAAAAAACAGTTTTTAAAAATTCTGTTTTGTCAAAGTAAAGCACACTGCGTTAATAAATATCAACGAACCCCATTCCATTGTTTATGACCCAAACAAAAAAGGTGACCGCACAAACGAAACAGAAGGAACAATTCGTTTACAAATTCATTTTCGGGTACACTGAATCGAGGAAATTTTCATTTTGCTCGTTCGGTTTATCGTTCGGGAAAATTGGGCATCGAGGCGACGGTTCGCTTGCGATCGAATGACCAAGAGCACCATATCGCTCGAGCGAGGCTGTGAAAATTTGAATACTCCGAAGGGGCTCCGTGCTCAATTAAGTTAATAGCCATAGAGATCAATGCGTTTTCACGCATCAGGTAAAGCCAAACAAATCAAACAGGCCGCTGCTGTGCAAGCCTGTTCGCTTTTAACCTCGCTCATAGCATCCCATCTAATGCATTATATTCAAGAACTTTTATTCACTAGGGAACTTAGTTTCACGTCATTTAAAACTTGGTTAAGAAATTAGTTCAAGTAAACTTTCGAGCTTCGGCTGACATACATTTTTCCCTCGTAATTGATGGTAACTCATTTTACTAAAAAAATCAAACATATTCACATAGATTATTGTTGGTATTACAATGATTTAACAATAATGTATGCACACAATGTAGAAGTAGTTTGTTTCGGAAAAAAAGCATTAAACAAGCTTATCTGAGTCTCGTCGTGGACTTCGGAATAGACCTTACGGTTTTTGCTCGCATTGTGCGGCGAAATGACCTCCGATGGTGGTTCGTGCGTGTGAAACACCCCAGCCCCGTTACCCGATCATTATGCAGAGGATTAAATACAACGATAGATATGTTCCTGATTGTAACAAGTACCAGTTTTCACATTCAACGGGTCAGAAAGGAAAGGTTTTCGAGTCTATAAATGCAAAATAATTACGAGTCGATTGTCGAGGCTTCCTGTTCTACAGTAACATTTGCACCGACTTCGACTTTCGTCAACTTTTACATAGTGATAAAACATTTCAGGGAAATATATGTCCAGCTTATTTTCATTTAAATGATGGTAAAGAAGATTATAACACTTGAAACACGGCATGCAACTCGAAAGTTTTATTTTATTTTTTATTCATCTCCATCCTCATCAATACTAAGATTGATATGTAAATCAAGATAGATTATTCAAATTGATGTTCCATTTTGAAGCTTGTTAACAATCCCTGCCAAATTCATTAATTTTTATCGAACTTCTGGACTAATTGTTGATTACTCTTATTAATGAATTAAATCTTTAATTAATTAAAATATTGAAATGAGTTATGAGAGTGTTCGAAATACAGTAATGCCAATTTAAATATCGATATTTACTGTTTACTCTATGCCGATATTCCAAGAAATATGTCATCGCATACTTAAACATTTTCAAATGTGATGAAGGATGATAAATGAGGCGATATTAAATTCAGAATATTGACAGACAGCATATCTTTCCATCAAACTAGTAATACTGATTAACTCGAATTGTCGATGCGTCCAGGTTATCCTCGAGGGACCTCAATATGTGGTCACGAATTAAATGTGAAATAGCGTTCGTTTGTACGAGTTGTGGTATATATGCATCGTGTGGAATGAGAGGACAGTGAGAGAGGGTAAGAGAGAACGATCAAGAATAGAGACGACGAATAACGCTGAACAAGAATAGGATAAAAGTTTATCTCCGTCTTGTTTTCGAAAAAGTTTTTCTACCTTTTTGTCAGTCCATCGCCAAAGCATTATCCAGTGCTCATTGCAGTTTGCTTACGCCTCCGCAGAACAATTGCGTCGTCGTGACCCACTCTTTTTGCCCTTCCCAGCACATTTACGAGTGCGAGTTCCACTTAATTTAGCGAATTGTTTGTTTAACAAAGAAAATATATACAATTTAAGTGGAAACGTCAGTGTCCAGTCTGGCATCCAGAATAAATTCCTTTCCCATTGGGACTTTTCATTATGACTCAACCGATGTCAGTGTGTCGTAAGTTGTACAAATTAACATCGAAAAAAACACCACATAGTATCTTCCAAAGTAAACAAATTACTATTTGACTTTTACAATAAGCTCCAATATTCGAATTGAAAATATTAATTCTCGGTCTGCTTCCATGTATCAACGTTTTTCATCGCCGTACAAATTTCACGAACAGTTGTCAGTAAAAATATAAATGTCCAAGCAGTCTAATTCTGTTTTGATACAATGAAATCCGTTTCAATATGCGAACGTATAGTTTATTACATTTTCACGTTTGTACCACAATCAATAGTCTCACTATTTATAGTCACAAAGCGACAAAAGCAATCACTCTGTTTCGAAAGTGTCGCTACATCTCTGTAAAACTTGAAAGATAAAATTTCTGTTTATTTTTTGGCCCAGTAAAAATTTATGTCCTATTTCCTTCGGTTCTACCGTCGAGGGATTCCATTTACGTTACGAGAAGAACCAAAACACGGTATCTGTAAAAGATGAGTGTCCGCGAGAAATGAAAGTGATTGGACCGTAGACAGAATGAGAAACCAACGACACAATAAACCTCGGACAAACAAAATATTAGTAATGACTCTATATTTATATATATATGGATTTGATGTATATAGATGGTTATGTATATACATAGTTATATATGAAGCGCAACACACGGATATGCACACAAACGTACTGCCGAATCCCCAGCCCCCGTTCCCCCAAATTCAACATACATGATGCTATATACAAACATCTTTTTCTATCAACGCCGTCTATCACTATAATGCGAGCGAATGTGTATTTGTGTATACATGGGAGTCTGTGTGTACGTGTGCGCACTCGCTCGCCGTACCAACCTGATTTCCCGTGGGATTCCTTGCTCGGAATACACACCGCGAGTGCGGGGAAAACGTTACGTCTTTCTCCCGTACACTCTTGCTTTCTCTTTCTCTCTCTCTCTCTCTCTCTCTCTCTCTCTCTCTGGCAAAGGGTTGTCCAACCGTTGGAGTGCAGAAACGTCGAAGCTAAATCCTCGTAGTCATCCCTTCAAGTTTTTTCTTTCTCTACTGAATATTTCGAACAGTACAATAAATGTACAAGAAACTCCTAGGAATTTAAAAAACAAAAACATATTTTATTGTTCGGTAAGAAGAATGCGAATATTTCAACTGTTTACATTAATAGTTACATCAAATTACAGTAGAAATGGAGAGAAAGTTTATATTTCGTGGGTTTACATGGATCACTCGATCGACTCGGCGTTGACCATCCCGAATAAATAACTGATGAAATTTGTCAAGTGCAACAATTATATCCTTTCTGATTCGTGTATCGTGTTCTTGAGGAAATGTACGCAGGTTTACCACGCTCAAACTCATACATACGAACCCATGAAGAAGGGGACAACAGAGATAGCACTGAATCGACGGAGCAAGCGTTTGATCATATTCGGTTGGGCTCTCCGTCGAAATTACGATCGAGAACAAATATTTGGATTTCCGGTGAATATAACGCGGTCGTCAAATACGAACATATCGGCTTCGGACATTCAGTACACCTCAGTCGGTGGAACTGCGTTTTCCAGAGCTCAAAACACCACAGTGTCCGGCTTCAATTATCTACGATCACCGAGATACGCGATACGTCTGTTAATTTTCGAAACGCAAAACAAATCCCTCCTCTCCCCGCGACTTGAAACTATTATCTAGTTCGATTACAACATTGGATCTCCGTCAGCACGTTATAGGGTTTTTTATTTTGTATAAACTCACAAACACATTGATATCTGTTTCTTTATATTTAGGAGTTCAATAGCATTTTTTCTAGACAGAAATTAATGTGGTAATTCTGGATTAGCGGAAATATCTAGAAAAGCGAGGGCGTTTTGACGCCAAGAATAAAAAAACTGAAAAAAATGTATGCTGCGCCGCTTTTCACTCGAAAACCAGTGAACCAATTTTGAATTGGTCATAAAATTGTTATTCTCGTGAAACGCCTTAAGAGCTAAACTTACCGAAGGCAAAACTTCACCGCGGGGGATACGTCTAATTATTTTTATGTGCAATTCAATTTTTGAACCGAAAACTTAAAATACGTGAGTAGGAAATTCAAACATTCCTTTAATCGAATTTCAATATCTTCTGTTCCAGATATTCACAAGATACGGAAAGGTCCTGAAAATCGTCACCTTCACAAAAAATAGTAAGTAACTTTTATCAAATAAAAAATATGAAACGATTTTTCACATAAGTTTTTATGTAAGAGCCAAAAATTTGTATGACGATTTCCTTCAGCAATTTTATTCTCGTCGAAAAGACATTACATTCGTACAACTTACCAAGTTTTTCCTTTTGCGTTTTATATGTTGTTGAAATACTTTCATCAAATGCACTCATACAGAACGATGCAGTGTTGGCTATGCCAAGAAAGGGGTTTGAGTCTGCGTGGTTTATAACTCACTATCACTTTGTCTACTCTGTTTTTCGAGCCACACCGTTAGTACACTTTCGATGTTACTAGGTTGGTCCCCCTAAGGGCTGTCTCAGAAATATATATGCTGTATATTCTCCTCCGGCATATCTTCCTCTATTCTCCACATGCATATTGAATATATTTATGTATGATTAATCGGATATTCCACGCCAAACGATTCGATTCATCATCCCGACCATTTTTTATTTTGGTGCAATTATTTTGGTCAAAAAAATTTCAAACAAAGAATTAACCATACGGTTGCAATAAAAATGGCTCCTCCCTTAGCCATTTATATCGGCCAAGGTTTCAATAATTTCCCATAGCCCTCGTGCGAATGCGATAAATTAGTGGATTCGTAAAGAGCGACAGTGGGCAACACTATTAACTAGTCTCACCAGAACATTAGATCGAGTAGGGAAAACGTAGGATTCAAGTAATGCGATGGGTTCGTAAAACCCTCGAAAAGGGTTTCCACATGCAGAATATACTGTTCAAGAGTTGAAAAATGTTATTTCATGTTAATTTTTTTATTTAAATAAAAGTGTAATGTGAAGTTTCATTAAAACTTCGTTTTTCCTCTCCTATTTTATTTTTATACTTTGAGCGTAACAAGAGTTCGCGGCTCCAGGTGACCAAAGAGAGGCTGGACAGGTGGAAGTTTATGGCAATGCGTAAACTGAAGGTAGGAGAGGAAGTGCCCTGTGTGGGAGGGTGACCCTCGAGGAAAACTAACGGCAGGCTTGCCGTTACGAATTTAAGCTTGCATAGGGTAGACGAGCTGTTACAAATTTACGCCTTGTACAGGGTGAACGAGCACACGCTATATAATGGTGACGCTAGGGTTTGTAGGGAACGCTTCGGGCTGAAAATCTCGTGAACTGCTACGTCCATCCCTCTACAACAACGCGTTCTCGATGCTTGGTCGCAGTTTCACCCCTATAGGCAGTTTTGTGCTATAGACCATTCGACAGTGTAGACATTCGCGCTACCGGTATTTTATTATATATGCACATTGGATACTTAAAGTCAAATGGACGTAAAAGTCGATCATTGGAGCCGTAAAACGCCACGAGATACGTTCTTTTGACTCTAATTCTATGATGTTAAAGGTTGCAACGTTGGAACTCAACAAAATTTCTTTTTTTTTTTTTAAACAAAGCCCGAAATTTATATGAACCGCGATAATTGGAAAATCATTTTTTGGGCCGTACAACTATGTCTACGAGTAAAAATCGATAGAATTCGAAAATTATAACAATAATCAGTGAGAAGAGTATGTTTCGTTCCATTCTTTACGGTTTGCTGTTCACTTACTGTTTACTGTTCACTAGTACGAAGCGCGTATCAATTTTTGTATTACCCAATCGTAGAAATTCATGATGGTTAATTGAAAGAATAAATGTGTTTTCGACAAGATTTAAAAATTCTCAATTTCCCAATGATTTGAATTTTCATGACGATGAGAGTTCTGTATGAAACTATTGTCATAATACATTTGCACAAAAATTGTAATTCAATTTTAATTCTTTCGATCGAAGAGTATCGTAACTTTGTCAAAATATCGTCATAGAAATTATGCTCTGAATCACCACTTCGAAGCATTCTATTTACAAATAGATTTGATACAAATATCAGCAAGTTATTAAAATTTTTTCGGGCATCATCGATTATAAAAATAACAATGAAATAAATGAAGTACGGTTTTCAACATCTGAAACATATTTTAATGATTCACAACTGAAATGAATGTGTACATTTAGTTTTATGCGAATGATGCGGTTTAAAAAAAATGTTCTTTGTCTTTCAGACTCGTTCCAGGCGCTCATACAATACCCTGACATGCTGTCGGCGCAGACCGCTAAATTCGTAAGTATTCCCATGGTATTATGTACATAATATAGTCTTGCGCGAGCGTGAACGTGTGTACGTGTGTACGAATGTTTCTTCAGTGATATCCCTATGTTCTTGTTCGCGTAACCCCTTAAATTTTCCGCTTTTCGGGCCTGGACCGAGAGGACCTCCCTAGGGGTCTTGAACTCACGTGAAAGCACGTTGGTGAGCGCGCAACCCTGCTGGAAATTTTCTTCCGGCATGCTTCTTCTCCTCTATATCTAGCACACGGCGTCAGAGTGAATTATATTCTCTGCATTTTCGCGAAAATTTACAAGAATCCGCTGCGCCCGCGTGTGCGGTCAATCGAAAAATAGACTTCGAAATCGTTAAAAAAACATTCAATATACGACTATTCTTGGCATTATTTTCAACGATCGTTTATGTTGAACAGGAAGTTACGAGACTGGAACCTCGTTACTCAAATATTATTCAGCAAACTGGAATCTACCGTTGCTGCAATTATATTTAATTTACTAAGTGCGATCGGACTCACCAGGGAATATGAGATTGTAGAGTTACATTACATCAAGTTACGTCCTTTTGACTAAAACAATGAAAATCATTAATAGTGGTGTATGGAATATTTAATTACTTCCATTTATGCATTTGGAACAATGATTTTCTGCCTCGAAAGGATTAAAATCACTGCAAAAAGAGTATCTGTTTACAGCAAAAACAAAATGTAATTCTGTTAACAGTTTTTGCGCTTCACGAACGAATAGTATCAGAGACATTTTTAGCGTATGTCCAATGAATAATTTGATTTTCTCCGCAAAGGAAATGAATGTACAGGAATATAGAGTAACGACGAACTCCAACAACGGGACAGACTGAAAACGTCCTTTGTGCGAGCACGTTGTGTGCCCGTTGGTTGAAAACTTTACTGTAATGGCCATGGGGCAAAATTTATGTACATATATATGTATATATATTTATATATATATATATATATGCAATGTTACCTAGATGGCGCAAGCTGATGAAGGTATCAGAAACGACAACTACAGTCCTGGGGCTTTTCGTTTGTAATGGTGGTAACAAGTTATAGTAAGGATGATGCACAACCAATGAACTGTAATGAGGTCGCCTTTTTTCCTTCTCTGTATTCATCTCTTTCTCTCGCTCTTTCCGCCTCTGGAGCTTTTGTTTTTTCACGATTTTGTCACTAATACGAGTGAGTTGAACGAGAAGAAACACAAACGACGAGACTCTGGATTTGTGCTTCTTAACAGTATAAATCGAACAACGACGTAAAGACAGTTTTATTTTCGTGCCTTGCTAATCAAAAAAAGAAAAACAGTCTGAACTTATACATTGACCGCTCCAAAACAACACCAAAGGGTCGTTTCTCAGCCCGTTATCCGTTTCAACGGGACAAACCAATGTGAATCCTTGCTGAGTTTCACTAACGAAGTTTCGAACAACCGGGCATTGCCGGCGGGCTGAGTTTTCTGTCAATTTCCCTTTCTTTCTCTCCCTGTCCTCTCCTTCTCTTTCTTACTTTGTCTCTCAACCCAACTCTGTTATTCAACTTACACATAAATTGAACAAACTCTCTCTCTCTTCACGCAAACTCTGGGCTTGTCTTCGTTGCGTGGCTCTTAAGTTTCGATGAAATGCAAAACAGACACTTACTGTGATTACCAATGCAACAATATGTTCTCGGAAAAGAGATCATTTGTGCGGATTTTCACTAACGACAAAAGATTTCTCTTACATTTTTTATCGTATTATTATTCAGCCGGTACAGAGTTTTATGAAACACCAAAATTTCGATCGAAATTCAATCAAGGGCTAATTAAATTGTACTTTTTTCCACGCTACCAAATCTATCCATAATTGGTTTTTAAGGACACCCGGATACAGACGCGCGGCCCAAAAACGGCAAGCTTTCAAACTGCTTGCGGTTTTTTTATTAATTCATAAAATTCAGTCCAATATTATTATGTTTTGTAATTAATTCTGGTTTACCTTTTGAAACATTTTAACACTTCTATTATTTAAACATAATTATTTCATCATCTTTTTCGTGGATTTTATTCAATTTAATCAACGATATCTGTCATGTTTCACGTAAATACATTATCGAACGATTTATTTATGTCTTTTCCTTTTGTGACCGAGTACGACGGAAACTCCGGCGAAAATTCAGTAACTATGACTTCATAATCGCGATTATTTAGTAATAATGTGTGGCGTGACGAAGCGTTCTGTCCGAACGACGCCACATACGGAACTTTGTAATCGCACGAGGTCGAGCAACCTCAATGAATATTGAGCAACTCTAAAATTTCTTTGGTGTCGAGCCACCTCAATACTTTGCCTTTGGGACATAATGTTATTTGATGTCTACGTAAACGCTTCTACGCTGTTGAGAACAAGAGATCTTTGGTTTCCAATTCACCTGAAGCATCAAATTATTGATGCCAGAATCCTTGAGTAAACAGTAATCGTAACTGAATTCGTTCTCCAGCAGTTAATGCCTTAAAAATCATCCTTTTTTCATCCTTTTTTCCAACTTGTCTGATATTTTTCTGGCATTGCCGTATACGTATGCATGGATGAATCAACGAACCAAAGCGTTCTCTCGTTCAACAATGAACGCATATGTATGTGCAAGTTAAACAAACGCTTCGGAAGCAGAGACCTGGCCAAAGCCAGGTCTCGCAAAGTCTCCTCGGTAGGGTTTCTAACTAACTTTATGGTTGTGGCCATTGTATGTACAATAAATACGAAGACTAACCGTTTACACTTCCTCGAGGCATCTCTACGTCTGTTACTTGCTCACTCTTTAGTTTTTTAATGAAAATGAACCGGTATTGCAATGTGATATACACGCGGTATGTAGGCGTAGCCAACAGTGCGAGCCAGAGGAAAACTCGTGCAGCAATGTCATCGGCTCGTGTGCAGCTTTACTCAGTGTTGTGTTTTCGCTCGAGCGAGATCGTAAAATCCTTCAAGCATAAGGCACATATGACGATACATGTCCAACGTGTATGCTCAACAATTTCTCCCTTCGGCTACATTTTATACCCATCAGCAAGTTTATGATACCCTGGTGATACTCCTCTCAGTCTTCTTTCATTCAAATATTCTGTTGACAGTAATCTTTCATCCCACAGTGTTCGTTTTTACAAATATTGAGATACTCTTTCTATGAAGTAACTAATTTGAAAATGATTTTAATTATTTTGTTACTCTCTTATGACTTTAATATCGATTTTCGTTATGGTCCATAAATCGAGGTAACAAATAACAATAAAATCGTGAAAGGCATCATAAATCGGTTAATTTAACAAAATACAGATTTTTGTTTTTTCTGCACTAAATGAACATCGAATCGTTGGACACAATATGTTCATTTGCTTTATATGGCCTGTTGATTGGTTTAAAAGCACACACTTTTCACGTTGGATACATCATTTTTATATCTCCAACTCCACCCGTATTCAATTTTTATGCTTTCATGATATTGATGTTTTATTCAGGGTAAATGATGTTTAAAATGACTTTATTTTTATTTTACAGTCTCTGGATGGCCAAAATATCTACAACTCGTGTTGCACACTCCGCATCGATTACAGCAAGATGCAAAGTCTTAATGTTAAATACAACAATGACAAATCGAGGGATTACACGAATCCGACGCTACCCACAGGCGATGCAAGCCTCGATGCTGCATCCCTAGCTCTTGGTGGTGAATTACTGCCTCAGCTTTTACTCGGAGCTGCTGGCTCGCAGCCACGCGCTAGATTGCCCGGTAAATTAATATACTCCTTCATAATTGACGATTAAGTTTAGCTGAAGTTGCGAATTAATATAACTAAATAATGAATAATGGACGTAACAATTGAGAAATAAAGAATTTTTCGTTTGAATCAATTTCTAGAAAAAATTAAAATTTCGCCATCCATATTCCGTTGGCAAAACTTTGAAAAAATAATAACAAATTTTAGACAAATTATTGGAAAAAAAACGTTAAGACAAACGAAAAAGTGAATTCGATTTTTTTTTTGGTATTGCGATCATAAAATCTGTGCCAAATTCATTAATGAAAATCGATGAATTTCCTGAAATAGAATCAATTACAGGGGCGCCAGGCGTCCTAGCTTCACCGTTCGCTGCAATGCACGGTCTTCCATCCCCTCTTGCTGCTCCTTACAACGGTGTTGCACCGGGTGGCGGTATCGCGGGTCTCGGTGGTTTCAGCCTTGGTGCTGGAGCTCTGGGTGTACGAGTACCGGGTAGTCCACAAATTTCGTCGGTTCTTCTCGTCACCAATCTTAACGAAGAGGTGAGTATCTTTTCATTCTAACTTTTTTCAGAGTTACGACAAAAAACGAGCAGGATTCTCGAGTTTTGAAAATAAAACTTCTTTAATGATACGAACACAGAGTTTATCAAAGTAATCAACTTATAGAAATAATAGAAAGTACCAAAAAACTATGTACTCATTTGAATATAAGACTAACTTCCGATGCAGAATTCTACGCTTACAAAATCATCTGTCCATTTATAAAATCATATGCTCACAATTGATACCTGGATCGTCGATTGGACATTAAAATATTACAAAAATGTTCAGTCTATTCGAGTATATATTATTCAATTGATCTTGAGAAACTGGACAAGCGCCTTCGGAGCGTGAATCTGACGTTCAACTGATTTTCACAAAGTTTACTCCACTAATGGAAAAATTCGTACAATTGAGGAAACGAATTGCTTAATATTAATTGGAATCGGTAGGATTCACATCCTCCTATAAATTGTTTTTTTTTTTTTTTCCAATACGAGCAAATTTCGTATCAGAATGTATAACGTCGTATATATAACGTTAAAAATGATTAGGTAAATAGTAGAGCTTAGTATCAGTGAAGTTTTTGATCCAAAGACGAATGTCCTCGCCGGAAAAAAAATGTACTCGATTCATAACAAATACGAATATCCATAACTGCAATGAGAGAGTATATTCAATTTTTTTAATCTACGAAAAAAAAATGAGGATGAATGAAATTTTTATTAATACTATTTAACAGCTAATATAAAAATAATCATTGCTCCAAACAATGATTTGTTGCGCGAACAATTGTAGTGTTAACACGTTTAGTATTATAGATATGTTGAAACTAATTTTTCGTTCGAAACTATGCCCAACTCTGACACGAACCTTCTGACTTTCCGTTTAATGCGCTTGAATCGTGTGAAAATGAAAAATGTTGATTTTGTTGTTTTATTTTTTAACTGTTTCTCGTTTTTTTCGACGACGAAATACTACTCGTTTCTCGATTTACCTATATGCTATCTCTTGTTATGTTGAATCCCTCGTCACAAACAACACTCTTCCTTTTCCTTATATATTTCCTGAAGTTGAATATTTTATTATTTTTCAAATATTCTCATTTCGAACACACACATTATACGAATCACTTCGCCCTCGATACGATCGTAGCGTCTTTAAGTTGAGACTCGAAGCTTATAAGCAATTGGACTAAGACAATAAATTATAAACTTGATTAATCTATTCTCAAAATTGAGTCGGTCGAACAAAAAGATCAATTCTCGATTTTATTTCTCGACAATATCTTCAGCTAATTTGCCTCGAAACTCAACTTAACGATGATACATATCTCGCAGCTACAACTTGTCACTACTGTACTATAACTGTGTGTTACTTACTATCGTTGAGTCGCTCTCAAGTTTAGCGTTCTCGACCTCTCTCCACATCCGTCTATGTTTCATTTTATATTTTATTTTTATTATTGATCCTCAAATCAACGTCAAATACATATATCTTTTCAATACCTGGTGATATTCACAATTTAAATGAAACAAAACATTTCTTCTTAAAGAATACATTTTGCAAGAGAAAAAAACACACTTTTCGGGACTTTCCAATGATTTTAATTAGATGATTTCGTTGTTTTACACACGAGAGGTCGATTCACGCGAGACTCGGGACGCGTACGTACTTTTACATGAAACCCTATTATACTCGCTGACTACTGACTGAACTCTGTCTGTTCTCTGTGTAGATGGTCACGCCTGACGCTCTCTTTACCCTGTTTGGTACGTCTCCACATTTATATTATTAATTATATTACATTATTAATTATTATATTAAAAAAAGAAGCAAGTACCCCAGTCCCATTTTTGTAATTGCTGTTGATATCGCGTGAAAACCGATTTTTTTCCCTTTTTGTAACTCGTATCAGCAAGGAGCCAAAAAAAAAGAAGTATTCTTTGAAAATCTATTTTTCGTACGGTCCGTTTTTAAACAAATGGTTGAGCAAAAAAAAACTGTGAAATATTTAGAGCCCCCGGAGGAAAAATAAAGAGTTCGAGTTACGTTGTATCGATCGCCTGACAAGTCGAAAAAATGACTTTTTTGCTTTCAATTTAATATTCTTCACATTATCGATCTTTGACCCAGAAGAAAATAAATAAGAAGAAAAAAACATTGATTTTGTTGTTGATAAATGCAAGAGGCATAAATAATCACAATTCATCATTCGTTCACGTTATAAATATATCGTATCCAACCAGAGGTATATGATTATCTTCAACGCCTGTTGTTCTTTTTATTTGATTTTTCCAATCTCTAATTTTTATTTATTATAACTAATGTTTTATTTCATTCTATGTTTCATTTTTATTTTGCTTTACAAATTTTATTTACTTGCAATCGTCTTCGTCATGTTCGATTATTTCGTTCGTTTCAATCTTTATTTCATTTTGTTCAATTTCCGAAACTATTTTTCTGCCGTCATCAATCATCATGGCCATCATACACCTTCACGTTCACTCTTTATACCTCCACGCATCTTTTCTGATATTTATTTCATAATACAAATAATTAAGTTTCTTTTCCATACATCAATATATATAAATTTATTTTTATTCATTAATATGAATTATATTTATTTACAGCGTTGGCGACAAGGTCTATGTACCCTTTAAGTTCTTTATCCGTACGATAAATCAAACATCTCGATAAAAAGGAAACCGTCAACCAATTTGACAAATGGGTTTTCAACGCGCACAAATCCTTCTTCCTTTAGATTTTCTTGTTTTCTTTATGCAATTTTCTTTGCAACTGGTGGGTAGATTCAAGAATGTTGATAGTTCGTAATTTTCTTATTTTGTTAAACCGGGTTTTGGACTTTAAAAATATATTAAAATAGCGCAATTCCCGATATTGCAAAGTAAGAAAATCGTGAAAAATTGGTGTTTTCAAAATTAGGCATCAAGTGTAAAACAAACATTCATAAATAAATAAAAATTTAAAGAAAAGAAGAAATATTTGATTTTTCGTTTGAATAGAAAACTTACAGGGTATCTGATACTTTTCGCCAAAGCTACATATACGTTTTATGAAATTACCTTCGTTTATTGACATAAGCTTTGGCTTGTTTTATTATGTATAACAATATAATGAAGTTTAAGTGATTCCCTAGAAAGTCCATTTACGCGAAGTGCTCTGCTTGCGACACTATTTAAAACAAAATATGTGTACATAATTCATAGTGAAAAATGTATGTAATACTCCAGCCTTAAAAAGACGCATTATTTTCCTATAATTTTTGGTTCTCTTTCCAAAATGTCTCCACAGAATTCACAATGAATATATACATATATGACAATGTAGCCAAAAGCTCCTTTGCATGACCCATAAATCTAAATCGAATCGTCTTTTCCATTCTCGATTTTGTGAAAAAAAAAACAAAAAATACCCTTTCGCCTATTCGTACAACACAAATGTATATATCTACATAACGACAAATATATAGATGTATAAATATTGGCCCCATGAAAAGTCATTTCATTATTATTCATCATCAATATAAAGAAAACGTTAATCTTTCTTACTCATTTATTTCTTTGTGCGTACGCTTGTGTTGTCCCACGTAGGCGTTTATGGGGATGTACAGCGTGTGAAGATTCTCTACAACAAAAAAGACTCCGCCCTCATCCAAATGGCTGAACCTCATCAAGGTCACTTAGGTAATGGTCCATAATTTTGCAAATGTTTACATACAATATTTTTTTTTTTACTCTCAGAATTATTCATTATTTTTCTTTTGTTTTGTTTTCTTGAAAATTCACAGCTATGACTCATATGGACAAACTCAGGGTTTTTGGTAAGCAAATAAGAGTCATGACTAGCAAACATCAGACGGTACAATTGCCCAAAGAAGGCCAGCCGGACGCGGGTCTTACCAAGGATTACACCAACAGCACTCTTCACAGATTCAAAAAACCCGGCTCCAAAAACTATCAAAACATTTATCCGCCTAGCGCCACTCTGCACTTATCTAACATTCCGTGAGTTGCCATTTTATTATTTCGTTATACTGTTTCTATTCATTATTTTTATTTCCTAACTGCACCTATCCACGGAAAAATAGATTTGATTGTTTGTCAAATCAAAATTTCGGGAAAGGACAAATCAAGTGTTTAGACAGATAATGAGATGTTTTATGCTATCAGTAATAAGTTTATCGGCAGCAATTGATATAAAAGGTTGTGCAAAATTACGCGAACAAAGTGTTCTTCATCATGCACAAATGGTGAAGAGCTGGAATTCCAGATATTCGGCATCGCTCTATCACGTTTTTCCAAAATGTCATGAAACTTTCTGCTAAAATGATGTCGAAGTTCGTATCGTTGGCATGCAAATAAATTTCTATATTTTTTCTTAACACAATCAACATAAAAAATATATTCCGTTGAATTCTAACGATGCAAATTTCAATATCATTCTTATGGATAATAAGTTGAATGAGTCCAATTATTGTTGAAACGTTAACTCTATTATTCGCGGAAAAAATGAACGCAATTTAAGTTGTTAATCATTGTATTTGATTTTCACTGATAAATGTTACAGAGCAACTGTAACTGAAGAAGAAATCAAGGAAGCCTTCACAACAAATGGTTTCACGGTAAAGGCGTTCAAGTTTTTCCCGAAGGACAGAAAAATGGCACTAATACAAATGCCCAGCATGGACGAGGCTGTTGCGGCTTTGATCGTTAGTTGACACAACACCTTTCAATCATTATTCATGAAAATATTTATCCTGGCTCAATCATAATAAAATTGATTGAATGATTACAGAAAATGCACAATTTCCAACTCAGTGAATCCAATCACCTAAGGGTGTCTTTCTCGAAAAGCAACATCTAACAAGAGAGGCCATCCAGCGAGACGCCGTGGTTTATTCAGCCCTACCCCCGTGTCCAATACTGGTATCCAGCGATGTTTTACGACTCCATACTACTGCCGACCGAATCGTTTCGTCCCAAGCGGCGTTTTCGCATTTGTTGACGCTGAACAATTGAAAAGAACAAAAAAAAATGCAGCAGCAACAACAACAACAACAACAACAACAACAACAACAACAACAACAACA
>JACEOJ010000206.1:666138-741155 GCA_013761285.1 Campoletis sonorensis
CAACAACAACAACAACAACAACAACAACAACAACAACAACAACAACATATAATGAACATCCAGGATAACGAGAAAAAAAGCATACTTAAGATAAAGAAAAACGTTTAAGAGGCAGGTCGTGCAACGCGTAAAAAAAAATCACATTGCTTGTACGTTTTGACATATTGTCGAGCAAAACGACAATCGCGTTTCGATTGACGATACAATTTTATTCCCGAAGAGAAACGGAGAAGAGACGAGACAAAAAGCGTTACCGTTTACACGGTCGTGAAACTTTTTTTTTTAGCCTTAGGACAACTAATAAGAGAAATCCGTGATAAGAGCGTTGAAAAGTTGCAAAACGACGAGACGGTGCTGACTATCGGTGCTGGACCAAACGATAGTTTCATCAAATCGGCCTTTTAATCATTGTTTTCTTGATTTTTCGAGGCAAATTGATCGCTGAAACAAAAAAAATGGAAAATTAAAGAAAAGCTTATTGTTGTCCATTAATTCGGACTCGAGAGATCTATTTTCGAAAGTCAGGGTCGTCTCATCGTTGCTTCTTCGACGAAACTAGAAATACACAGCAAAAATAAGCAAGACGATAAAAACAAATGCAAGGATAAGAGAAACCCCGGTAGCTCTGTGTGGTTACACAATAAAGAAAAAGGAAAGAAAGAAAAAACAGGATATACACAGAAATCGAGAAGAAGAATTTTAAAAACCGAAGTGAGAGGGCGTACATGTGCTGATAGCCCCAAGAATTCTCTTGTACAGACTTAAGGTTTAAAATTTTAAGATTTAAGACGTTAAGAATTTTTAGAATTAAGTGAAGAGAAAACAAAAACAAAAACAAACAAAATCGGGCAATTTTAAACCGGTAGTACGGAGAGAGGAATTGTGAAGAGTAGAAAAGTTTACCTCTGGTTGATTGTTTCTCATTATTGTCAAAAACAGAAATGAGAGGACTACGTGTATTTGTCCCCGCGTATATATATATAAATATATATATAACGAGAATGAGAATATGAGCCGCAATGTTTCCAACGATTGCCGTTTTCCAGATGAGAATATACGTCGTGTATGTATAAATTCGCAGCTTACGGTGAGGTGCTATTAAGTTTTCTCAAACGGGTCTCAAGACCCCGGTTCTCGATCGCGGACGATCGAGTCAAAGTGAAAAAAGAAATGAACGAACAAACTCGTATGGGTTTTTCAAGCGAAATCGAGTGAATCCCGGGTGAACCGGAGCTTTACTCGATGCAGTGATCAATTTCTTTTTTATTCTTTGAATAATATTATCGCCTATGCGCAAAAGTTTGTGCACAGATCGAAAATTTGGTTGTTGCCGGTTTAAATTAAAGAGGATAAGAAGAAAAAGAAAAGTTAAATTAAATTCATATCGTCGATCAGCTTACAAATTTGTCAGGTGATAACTGAGCAGCCCGATATATCTCGCCCACGACCGTGATGGTCAAGCGACTCAGAAAGGTGTTATTATTATCATTATCATTATTATTACTTTTTTCATACATATAGTCTTAAAATTTCGTTCAAGGCGAATTCATAGTATTATAAAGACACCCGCACGTTCGCACAATACAACCTAGACACGATTGCGTACACTCGAGGATACAACCCGAACGGACACTCACTGAAGCGGTCTCAATGCATTTTTTTTCTTTATTTCTCTTCTATACTTTTCTTCCATTCAGTCCTTTCTTCGATGATTTTTCTTACACATACATACATAAGTACGCAAAATGACGTGGACTTAAACGATATGATAATTATATATAAAAAGGGAGGGCGGGGATCAACTGAACTTTAAACACATATCGCTGTTTCGATTTTCTGCCTGCAATCACTTTTTCTAATTGCTTTCCAATTATTATTACAATTCATTTTATATTTCTGTGAAAATCATTCCCTCGTGACGACAGTCGTTTGAATTATGATCAACAATCAACACTCGCGATATTCCACTATCAGTCTTCCATCGGTTAAACAAATAAAGCAGCCAATTCGGCGAGCAACTTTCCACGCGAGATCAATTGTTTTACACGATCGTGTACTCGGTTAGTAATTCGAGGTTCTGTCGTCACGTGGTAATCCGAAAAGAATTTATTCAGACGAAATAACCTTCGATTAGCTGAGGAATATATTACAATAAACCATACATAGTTTTCCATGAAAAAAAATAAAAATAAAACTATACAACATACAAATTCGATTAGGTCTGATCGAAGAACAAGAAAAGCAAAAAAGTAGGCAAAATTTAGTACGAATAAACTTTTCATTCAATGATCGGGGCCCACAAGAGATATATTGACATTCGAGATATTATTAGATCGATCGATAAAAACTTTATTCAATGATAATGGATTGCGGATAGTACAATAGACGGAAATAAATACTGAAAAACAAGTAACGGATATAAATATAAACCGAAAAACAACACAAACGCGTTCTCGTGTAAAGCTTCCCTTTTAATCACGCGATGATGCAAACGCTGTATGCGCAATCACGTATATTATACACTTATATAATACTTAAAACATTTATCGAAAGAGAAAAACAAATCGAATTTATTGCCGAACACATAGAGGAAGAGAAGAAAAAATATTTGCTAAGTATTTGAAAGTTATACCAATAAAAAGTGTCGGAAGATTCACTTACGCATGACACCCGAGAGGCGAGAAAAACAAAATAGAAAAAGAGAGACGGAAAACAATAGTTTGGACGAGGCAATCCGAGTTTTGTGTATAATAGGCAAACAAAGATAAAGTTGCGTACGTTCGGTCGAGCCGACATGGCGTTCTGTTGGAGTCAATTAAAATTTAATGGTATTTTAATTAGATGACGTTTCGAATGGAGCGTAGCGTGAACGCGTGTGAGAAAGTTTGATGATGAACGTGAAGTGTTGCAATTTGGCATTAAAAAAGGGCAAAAATACAAAAACATTTAAAAAAAAACATATTATAAAATACAAAAACAACACGATAAGATTATTTTGCGTGATTGAAACGAAATCGATAGAAAGAAAGAGAGGAAGAAGAAGAGAAAAAACTAAAATATAAGCGAGTGCCGGCCCGAATAGTGTTGGTTGTGCCAAAGTAGGCTAGACTTTTGATTCTAGGAATGAAGATTTTCGCGACGAGAACGAGAACAAGGAAAAACAAAAAGAACATTTATCGCGGGCGCGAACGTGGCATGAAAAGCGGAGAAAATAAAATGTACGTTTTCTCGTAACGAAGAAGCGACAAAAAGGAAGTTGCCGGCATGAGCGCGAAGGGGCCAGTCTTTGCATCTATGATCTGTCTTTCGAATCTCCATGATAACTAACCACTTGCACACGCAAATAAATACTACCAATCTACAATTACGATTACTAAACCATGATAGAATAGCGAAAAGAGCGAGTTTGCAGATAGCCAAGCCACGCGTTGAGTCCATGGACCTGAGAACCTATCTCAAGTCCATGGTTGAGCGTCGTCACCGGGCTTTCGTTCGATTGAAGAAGGAAAAAAAACTCATAAACAAAAAAATAACGAAACGATGAAACATAACAAACATTAAGACGTTTCTTTCCGGTTTAACCAGCGACTCTTTAAAATCTAAAAATTAGAAGGAAAAAAAGAATCACGTGAACTCGATCGATCGAACACTTTGACATTGAAAAAGCACGGACAGCACGTAAACGTGTGCACAGAGCAAAGCATTCTAGTATTAATACACCTGCATTAAGTATTTCTTTTATTAAGTTTTTTTTTTTTTTTTTTTAATTCTATGAAAGCTTTTTTTTCAATTGCTTGTCTAATTTACCGCTAGTATAAGTGTCAACGCTTTTTTATTACGCTTCGTTTTTTAACTTGTCATATAAATATTACGTTTTTTTCATCGCTCAAATATGTTTTCTCTTCTCATGCGCTCAGACCTGGCCAATTTAGCATTAACACTCTTGCCACCTGGGGAGCACACACACACATACACACACACACCACACAGTGTCCTTCATTGAATGCTCATCCTTTATTTTTCATTTGATCATGCTCTAAAAAGTTTGTAGAAGGAAAAAAAGACACTTTCAATATAAAAAAATTAACTAGCTGGATTGAGGGGGGCCGAGGTAAATGAGTGTTGGAATAGCCAACGTATACGCTACGAGGATGTTGAGATTGCCTACGTTCCGAAATTTTTTGTCGTCTGTAGGAAGGAACAATAGATCGATGGTCGCGGGAACATAAACATCATTACTTGTGTTTATAATGACGAGATAAAATTTCGGATTAGGGGAATCGCTAAATTTTGACGGTGTACGAACTGCGTGCGCACAAACGTAGATGTTCAATATTATTTTTCCTTTTTTTTTCAAATATCTTTCTTACACGCCTCTTCCTGTATTTGTGCCCGATGATACGGTTTTGATGAGCAAAAAAAATGATAAATTTTATGGAATTCCGAACGAAACGACCTGCGTACACCGGCAATTGGTATTATCCTATATATTTGATAAATGCATTGTAGCGTAATGAGGGTATTGAAGAAGGGGGAGGGGACTATGTATTCAGAGTACGCGACGGCTGCATTTCAATATATACATATAAATATACACATATAACTATATTTTATTAATATCTAATAAGATCTAGATTTACGGGTGAATTATTAAATTTAATGATGAAACTTGATGAAGAGGGAAAAAAAATAGTGTTTAATTACTGGGATTGTGCGTGAGCATCGCGCATACATACACTTGTTTATCGATTCCCGTCATTCTTCGTAAACTCGTGGGATAAATTATCTCGGAATTTCCCCTTCCCCTCTCTTCACCGAAAATTTCAGCAACTCGTAAAAAAGAGAAACATTAAACCTCGACAAATATTCCGACTAATTTCGGTGATCGTCTATATATTGAATTAACTCGAGAATTGAACAGTCAGTTGAAGAGAATCGGAATTATATTCTTTTTTCAACTCTCCAGAATGTTGTGACTTTTCGATAATCCCGTAATTGGCATGTGTGCGGTCGCTGAATAAACTCAAAGAATATCAAATTCGATTCGTCATTTCAACCGTAGTAAATATTCGAAGATGTGTTAAAAATTCTACAACTGTCGGTGCTCGTGATCAGTGTGGGATGAGTGAAGGAGAGACGATGAAACTCATAGAAATGTTATAGTAAAATCGAAAAGAAAAAAGAAAGACAAATACGATGAAGAGATGATTTTTGATCGAACAATCAGATTTTTTAAAAAGCTTGAGTATTGTTCACATGCGAGCAGCAAATAAAAACATGGATCGAAACATCAGCTATCCATCCATAACGATCCGTTGGACTTATGTTGCATATATTTTCTTCTTATTTTCACTTAAATTACACGATGACGACACCTCGAGAACCTCGAATCTCCGTGGATAACATGAGATAGCGAAGGAGCGTGAAGGGTGCGAATAAAACAAATTTTACTTTTCGAGATAGCGATGACTACAGATGAAAATATAGAAGACAATGTCTGTGTCTGTGTATGTGTGGTTGTGTAAAAGGAATTTAGGTAATAAGGGATTATAAACGCTATTAGAGTCGACATTTATCGTAGACTTCTATCTAAACTCTGAATAACGTGTATAGTTAATGACAATCACTCTCTATCAGCCAATTTTAAGAGAATACCATTTTTCTCGCCCCTCCCTTGAGCTGCTGCAACATCCCATGTAAAATGTTTTTTTTTTTAAATTGGATTTTTAACAAATCGTTATTTTATCTTAAGCAGGGATAGTTTTTTAAAACACTCAATCGTTCATATCGAATGTCAATTTTCTGTATACATTTATCTTCATCCTTTATTCGATCTGTTCAAACTTTTAATTCCCTTGATAATGAATTTATAAATATTTTCAAATGTCATCTTCTCGTTTAGGCCAATTATTTTCTACTCTTCCTGTCGCCCGCTATTCTGGGTACGTTTAAAAGCACCGAATATTCAGGAACATCCGAAAAAACGAAACACCATATTACGGGTGTATTTTTTTTTCGCTTTTTCCTGCTTATATTGTCAATTTCGAAACGTACTCCCTACTAAGTATTCCGATAGTACGACATGATGCTCGTGACGCAAGGCTGACTTTTAAAATTCTATCAATTTCATGCGAATTTGCCACATTTCCTCAATTGTATTGTATTAACATTCAAGATACCCGAAAAGACCGCTTTTGTGTCGAAAAAATAAAACAGAAATATATGATCGAACGATACGAATCTCAAAGCTCAAGAATGAGCTGCTTATTTTTTTTAGGCCAATCTCCATTGTAAATGTTTTCGATAATTCGTGTCTTGGAAGAAAAAAATACGGATAAAAATGTCAGCTTTTCGTTGCGAATCATAACACTATCGGTCTCGCCCATTGGAAGCTGAAAAACATAATGAGAAAAAAGAGATCTCGAAGAAAAAAAAAAAACAAAAATATACCAAGTAAACCAGTATTGGGCCAGGAATTGCGTTGCAAATCACAATCAGCTCAGCTCCGGCAAGACAAATCATTTTTTAAAAGGAGAACAATTGTCAGAGCGGGCGTATTACGGTTAAGCTCTTAGTAAGTTGATTAGGGATTTAGTGGACACACAGAGAAAAAAAATGATTGGAGGAGAGAGAAACAACATTTTCAATCGAAGCATGTACGCATTTGACCTGCGAAATGTATTTAACTCCCGGAGAAAGGCATTTAAAAACCGAGAAAACCCCGAAAGTTAGAGAAAAGAAAACAGGAAAAGAAGATAAACAGTAGAAAGGGAAAGAAAAATAACAGAGCGTATGTTGTCGCACGACTTCGGGTGATTATACGATTGAAACTGTACGTCGTTCGTTGGGCATGTAGAATTAGAGAAAAGGCGACGTTCGCGAAGACCAAAACGGGCTTTGTTCGGGGGGACCATAGAATCGACATAAAAAATACACAAAGAACACAGAAAAAAGTATTTGCGAAATTCCGAAAAAGCTTTGCCCATCCCGTTCGTTCGATCTGAAATTTCAAAAGAAAATCCCTCGTAAGATTTTCGGTTGGGCGAAAGTAAAAAAAGGAAATAAAGTAATAAGTTTTTGGATATAAAAGTTAGAAAGCACCGAGATAGATATTAAGATTACGTTTAGTTTTATGTCGAGTGAGAAAATTGCGCATTACTTTACGACCTAAGATTAATGAACGACATTAGAAAAAAAAATGTTTAAGATGAACGAACGAATCGTGAGAGAAAAATACACTCGATAAAAAATAAAACATCAAAAAAGTATATATATATATATTCACAAATGAAAAAAAAGAAGATATCACACACAAGCAACTCTACCGTGCAAAACTCAGTCACAACATAATTACTTTTTTACCTCTCACATACACACAAACACACGCGCGCCCTCGCCCACACACACGCACACACACACCGACACACCAACGAAAATCTCTTCTTTACATTCTGTCTGGCAGGACAAATTTCTCATTAACTGAAAAAAAAATGAAAACAGAAGAAATCACAAATTCAGAATTTTAGTTCTCTTTCTCGAAATTTCAATATTTTTATAATCACAGTACGAGAGAACAAAAGTTATAAAAGAACGTAAAAAAAATGCAAGAAACCAGAGATTTTAGCATGTGTTTAATCGACTCTAGGATCGTATCGAACTTACTAGTTTGACATATCGGTTTTATTTATATTTTTCTGTCACGCGCAAATAATTAATGTCGGAATACGGTACAATTGAATAATAACCGGGCTATCGACGAAAAAAATAAGAGTATCAAATAAAAGCTGCCACTCAAACATTCGAATGATACGTAGCGATACGACGATTCCGGACAGCCCATACGTTTGGGCCTGCCCAGCGTTTTATTTAGTTCCTACTCTTCAAGATTTTTTTTTGTGTTCGTTCTTGAATCCAGATCTGTTGCTAGCGTAACTAGTATTGAAGCATAACTATTGTCTACCGCTATTACTATCACTATTTACTACTATTATTACTACTACTATCGCTACTACTACTACTACTACTACTACCACTACTATTACTACTATTACTATCGCTGTACTCTACCAGCATTAATATGATTTGTTGTTTAACTTTTATTTTACAATTAATACCATAATTCCATATGGAATACTTTATCACTAGTTTTATGATTATTATTTTACCCTAAGTCTCTTTAAACGACGTACATGTTTTTTCGTCGTCCGTGCCCGTGTATGTGTCGTTTTTTTATTTACTTGCGAATTTGGGCAGATGAAAAAAAAATGAACACATACACGAAAAGTTTTGCTCACACACTTCGAGCCCGTCTTTCTCCGCTAATCTTACCCCATTTAGTTTTTACGGTATCGATACTTTTGCATTACTAAGTATAGGAAACGAATTATCTTCTTTATACTATATATATATATATTTTTATTCTTTTCATTTGAATTTCATTTTAATTTACATTGGCGAGTTTGACATCGCTACTACTGTAATATTTACCATCGTCGTTATTAGAACTTCTTCTACTATTTAGTGTATACTCTTACTTACTCTACTCTTACTATTACTTACTATTTCTACTATTAATTATCTCTTCAATGCTCTAAATCTATTGTCACCAACCTATGTATGTCTATCTTATATAATCTATACTCTCACTACTTGTATCGATTACAACTCTGTTTCACTGTCTATCTCTTCTGTCACTGTACCTCTGTGATCCTTGCTATGACACAACCCTTTGACTGTGAAGAGCAGACGGTATTGACTTTACGATCAGAGCTATGTTTTCTCGAGTTACTGCACTTAGATGCTTCCTGCAGGCGATCTACACAGTCAAAGAGTTTCCTTCGTCCCAACTTGTCGCTTCGTTTCTTCTTATTCTTCCTTTATTATGTACGCTTCATTATTATTTTTACTTTTTATTTTAAACACATAGAAAATGTTTGTCGTTCATATCCAACGGGTTTTCATCTCACCATCGCAAGTTCATAGTCACCCACGCACCTCTACTACGTTTCTGAGTTTCTCTGATCCTTATTATTTCAACTTCTCATTGTCTCTTGTCGAAAAAAAAAAACGAAACCAAGCGGATCAAGACAAAAATTGGAAACAATATGCAAACAAAAAAAGAAAAAAGAAACAAGAAAAATATATCCAATGTGTGAAACCTGCTTATTTTACGTTGTGTTTTTTTTCCTGTCTTACAGCCTTCATGTTTTTTTCCCTCGAAACCCCCTCTCTGTCCTATCGTAATCATCGTTTATTCTGTATTTCGTAGTGCCTTTGTGATTTCGTATTTATGATTTTACTTCGTCTCTAGCGGATCAATATATCGTACGTCACCGAAAACAAAAACTCACGTCGATAACATAATCGGAGCAAAGTCTTGTTGCTCCCAGTTTGGAAGAAAAAAAAATGAAGGTTTCAGATGCTGAAATCGAAACCAACGTGGCAACAACAAAAAAAAAACAAATTTAAACCCATTGGAGGCTAGACCGAGATAACAGTAAAAGCCTTCTGTATAGAGAAACCACGGAAATAGAAGAAAGGTTCAAATGGAAAATTCAAAGTTGGATAAATGAGAACAACAAATATTATTTCGCAATTAATAATAATGAATATTAATTTTTTGTGAAAACAGTTGAGAAAATTCTTCAACAAAAATGTTACGTGAACGTCATAAAAGTGACTACTTTTTCTATTCATTTTTATTAGGAATCAATTATTTCATCATTGCTATAAAAAAATCTTTTCATCATTAAACAACTGTGGATCGACCAAAAATAATGTTTTACAAAAAACCATTGACAGATAGAAGGAACAATTTGACCGATTCGCTAGGGATGTTCTACTAAATTTCGTTTTTGCCTCAATGTATTGATTCAATTAGTGCTGCGTCACTGAATATAGATTCCAAGATACACTTTTTTGCGGAATTTTGTTTTTTACTTCAATCAATCAATACTTCAATCAAATGTTTCCTATGTCAATAATTTTGAAACGACAGTAAGTACGAGAGAAAGAATAATACGATTTCCAGCGAAAATAACGACTTGTGTCATTGAAAAAGAAACATTTTCTAAAAACGCAAACGCCTACACACACAAACACATGTACACAAAAACATTCGGCGTGTATTGTATTTTTCGCATTCTCGCATACGTGCTTGATTGTTTATCCTTCGCGCCTGTGTGTCTCTGTCTATACATTCTCTAACCATCTATCGAACGACTTAACGTGAATACGTACGAAGAATTTTCGTGGCTTGAAAATAAGAGAAGAAAACAAACAAAAAATACATTATTATAAAGTTTTTTTCTCGTGAGCACTTCACGCACTCATGTATATTCACTGAACAGAATCAGAATTCCTGATGCAATTTCAAAACTTAATCCAATTTGTCTCAATTGGTCATCGAATATTATCTGTCAATCATTTACAATCTGATTGCCCTTCGTTCGTGACTTCGTATATACGAGATTTTCAAATTTGAAAAAAAAAAAACAAACAAATGTACGAGGTGATTTGAGCGTTTTTTTTCTACTATTACCTCATGAGGTTTGGTGAATTTGTAACAAAGTGTGAATCAGGATGATTCATTGAGTGATTCAAGATTCCCCCGATCAATAATGACAAACGAGAGTGTTTAATTTTTTTGTTCACATTTTTTCGAGATTCAAGTGACAAAATCTCGGCTGGTATTCAGTTGGTGGTGGTCAAACACTTAACTCCCGAGATAATGCCGAAAAATAAGTGTCAAAATGACAGGGACAAAGGGATCTGAACTCAGAATAAAGAGTAAGACAATTAAGGAAAGACAAACGGGATGAAGGATGATTCTCGCGTAACAGAGAAGCGGCAAGCTCACTCGAAAGGTTTCTTGCGCACAATGTCGCACAATACAATCATTAGGAATTGTGCCTAGATATTTAAACAAGTATTTTATGGGATCAACGTCACGTTTACCTTTTAAAGAAAAAAAAATGAAATTAGAGGGAGAAAAATTAGCAGGAATAAAAAAGGGAGATAAGAGACCCGACCGGGAGAGAAGAGAAAAAGAAAAAGATTAATGTAGAGCGATCGTGATATCGATCCAGCTACAGTATATTGTATAATAAACAAAAGAATTTAAAGAAACTTTAAATTAACAAGTTCCATCAAACGGTAAATACTATAAAACGTGAACGTATATACATATGAAAAAGAAAAGTAAGAGAGCAAGAAAATGAGAATAAAAAAAAGGATTGTCTATCTTCACAGATAATATAATAATCGTTGTGTCACGGATTTGGGCGTAAACGATGATTTTTTCTGAATGTAAAACACTATATCACAAGTAATGCTAATCTGGAGCCTTTTGTTACGCGTGTATCTGCGACGTATCGTGGATAATAACATTTTAATAGAAAAAAAAAATACCCAACAGAGTAAGATGAAAAAAAAGAACAGAGTCATTTTCCATTGCAGTGTCTGACGGCCTCCGCCGTTCAGCATTGGTAATCGTTCGAAAGATCAATCAACGCGATACGGAAGAAATTCACTTTTCCTTTCATCGTAGCACTATAGAGAATTATATTGCACTTTGTCTCGTAAATGATCGAACGTTACCGATACTGCAACGGACTCGAAACAGAGAAAAAAGAACGACAAATTCATCAACATGTTGCTTCATCCACGATCAAAGGAAAAGCTCGTAACATTTATCATTTGATGTCACCAATCATATCTATATTAATCTTCTAGCTATTCAGACTCAGTAATTTCTTATCTGTATACACACGTAAACAAAGTTTGAAAAGGTTGGGATACAATATAACACGTAAATTGATATTCCAAATCAGCTGCACTTACTCTACATTTATATACCATAATAATGGTTTGTAAACCTTTGTAGCTTCATATCTGTCTATACTATACACTGCAGGTGTGCATATACGCATACATATATATATATATACATATATACTAGATATATAAACGTATGTACATACGTTGTATTTTGCACACCTGGATACTTACAAATATCTGCATATACTATATCTTCCTATCGTTTGCTACTATTAATGAATTTTTTCCACGTGTGGAGACTGAGAAATCTCTATTTTTCTACATTCCTCCGATTCTCCGATGGGCGAGACCATTCATTTCATTTATCTTCCTTCGTCTTACAATTGCGCGTTGGAACAATCGATAAAGTAAAAACAATCATTAGTCGATAATAATATAAAGTAAATTATATAAATTAACTAAGGACGTAACGTGAAATGAAACTTCCTGCTCATCGGACCAAATGGCATCCTCGATAGAAAACATTCGATACCGAGATATACTTTAACGTATATTGTATATTTTTTGTTTCTATCATTATCTTCGAGCGTGTGATTGTTTTTCAATTTAAACTTCTTTAATATTCTCGCCGTAATTCAAGCACAAAATCTTTCACGGCGAGTTTTATGTGATATCATTTTTCATCTATATTTCTTCCAGTTGATCAAACTGTATTCTCTCACTACCAACATTTCTTTCAAAGAAAAAACGCACTGGACGACTGCCAAATGTGCTGACAAACAACAGCTTCGTCTTTTCTATACTTTCTCTGTATACGCACGTATATACATATTTATAAATGAATCTTCTTCTACTTCTTCTTCACAATCTACGAATACAGCGGCCTAATATGTCGTCATACTTGTCTCCTAGCTCTATACATCTTTCTGTACATGTAATATAGTATACATTATATATCATTCTTCGTTTTTCAAAATATCTGTCATTACTTGATAACAAAAGCACGCAGAATACGAAACAAAAAAAATTATATAAATAAATCAGAAACACACACTCAAACACGGTAATGGGCACGAGCACGGGCACGCGTGCTAATTGCAATTTCACTGTATAATTATAGAAGTTTTAGAAAAAAAAAAACATGTTCTCAAAAAATGTCACAAATTTGTTTGACTGTTACATGTGTGTAGACATGTGTAAATGAATGATAAACAGAAAGACGAAAATTTATTTGTAGGTATTGTTCTCAGTGCATATTAATGTAGTAAAATTTTTACACCGCAATTCACTAGCACAATTTCCACCTCAATTGTTTTGTTACGGGAGAGAACAGTTAAATATATCGTATATACATATATATTAAGTAGGACCATCGCGCGTAAACTTTCGATATAAAGTAGGTTTGAAAATTTCGTTCGAGTCTTTTAAGGATTTTATTGCGGCAAACGTCAGGGTCGATTGGAAATTTCGATTCTCGATCGTACAATCGTATAAATAAGGTAAAGTAAATATGAATTGAAATGATGGAGAACATGATCGTTGATCGCGCTTTTGGCACAAATATCTAAACAATAAGACTCAATCTCATGAGATAATGATGAATACTTTTTTCTTCTATATGAATAAGAGTAGAAATGGGTTATTAGGAAAGGCGCGGTAAATCAATTACAATATAATTAAACAACAAGTTTATAAAAATGTTCGTGATAGAATGAATGTTTTTCGAATTAAACAATATTAAAAATATAAATATTATTAAGTGATGTGCGGTTAAGTGTGAGTTTTAGGAAAATGCGAAACAAAATAGAATGTTAGGTAATGAAAATCATCGCTACTTGTTCACGCTTTTTATCAAATCTTACGGGAATTTATCTCTTTTCGAAAAACTACTTCCATTGTAACTATCAGATTGTAATTGAGTATCAAAGGTCGGAGGGGTCGTCATTAAGTTGAAACAGCTAATCCGCAATCATGACGATTATTCTGATGATCTTGTGGTAAGGCAACGAGTCAAGTGACCTCTGATTAAGGATTTTAAGGCCTAAATGCGACTCTGCACGGTATATAGAGGAATTGAAAACAAAGGAATATGAGAATGAGATCTGTGGTCAAAGATGATCTACAAGAAAATTAGAATCCTCGCCATCTCAGGTGCAATCCCAGAATTAAAACATACACCGACTCGTAGATATGTTCCTATGCTTTTATTTATTGAATTGTTGGCTCCATCAAATCGCTCATACTTTCATGTGCGAATACCATGAATAGTGTAGAAAGGACCATTTTCTTCTCCCAATCAAATCGTTAAAGAGACGGGTAAGCGTCGAATTAAAAATTAACTGCAGCGTATTGGAACGTATAATTGTATTTATTCCACGAGTGGACGAGTGTGTTCATGAGTGTGGCTGTGTTTCGTCTGGAAAGATGCCCCGAGTAGCAAACGCAAAAAATAAAATGAGGTCCTAAAAATGTTCCAATGTGATTCGAGCCGAATTTGTTTTGCGTCGTAAAAAAGAAAAAATAGAAAAAAGGACATTGTTTTTCAATTGAGTTGAATCCGATCGGACCAATTTCGTTTATATCAAACAAAATAGAAGTAATCGAAAGAATTATGTGTATTATAGAAACTAATTAAATCATAATCCCCGATCAAACAATTTGTCTTGCGATAGGTCAAAGTTAGTTTGGTGTATTCGAAATAGGCTAAACTTTTTTCCGTCGCTTTCATGAGATTCGCCACCTCTCCCAAACTGTTCTGAGTCACAGGAAATTCCTTTTTTTTTAAATCGCGGCGGGTGATGAAGGGGATGTGTGGCGAGTCAATTAAAAACAAAAACTAATACATGGGCTTGTACCATAAACGTGCGTGTGCGGTTTAACACGCGATAAAACAAAAAAATTATCTTTTACATATCCAGCGTGGGTAGAGCCGAAAACCTAAAGAAACGGATGAAGAAGATTAGTTCGATGATAATCGGTGAAATTAAATAAATTATAGGTTACTTAAGGTTGAACATTGGGGGAAAAAAAAAACAGATGAAGAAGCGAGGTTTGCCAGGAATATTGAAGAGCTTTCAGCAGCATGAAGAATCGACTTGAACGGAAAAGAGGAAACTCGGAGTGAGTTTCCAAATATATATACTTATATACTAATGAGAGAAAAATTAAGTTAGGGACATATTGTCAATTGAAAATCAATATTACAGTGCTAATGTGAAAAAAGTTATATTAATTATTGATAAATAAAAATATATAAGATTACCGAGGAATCTGGCAGCTAATACATAAACATCTATATATTTATTTATATGTGTGTATACATATATATGTATATACGTACACACGTCGTATTGGAATGCGAACCGAAATGCATTCGCAGAATCGCAGAATATATCTATATATGTGTATAAACATGTACATAAATATATATAGATATATATATATACAAAGAAGTTGTGCGAACTTGAGAGCACTCCAATATGTAATTGTATAAAGATCTGGAAGGTTGTTCAATCCTTAAAGGTCCGCAAAAAAAGATGATCAATGTCCTGGGTGTACAAGACTTCTCCAAATCGATTTTGTCACTATTTTAACTGTAACGTTGTCGCACACGTTGTATTACACACGTGAAAATACAAGGGATATGAAAAATATATAACAAGAGTAGTAGCGGAGCAAATTTGACAAATGTTTTATATAAATAATAGAGCCACGCTGCGGGAAACGTCAAGTATATGAATAATGATAAATTAAATGTTGACAAATTTTTCTCACAAATTCATTATGGCACCTCATGTTCGAAATTGAAAAGTATGATGAATTAATATACACAGAATCCTCCAATTATTTATGTTATAAAATACATCACGCAACGTGGCGTCATTTTGTTTACGTTTACAAATTTGAAAATACCGCCCAAGTAAAAAATTAATTTAAAAAAGTAATGAAATTCAATAAATATATATAAATCGTATTCAACTTCGAGGGAAATTTCATGTTTTTGAGGAACATTCATGCCTCTAATTAATCAACATACACGACATACACTCACAACTGTAAAACATACAGGAATATCACAAATTACGTTTCAAAAGAAATGCAAAGTAAACCTCAAACCTGGAGCATCGACGAGAATGGTTTGAAGGATTAACGAACGAGGTTGCTCACCGAATATCATTAATTATTAGAGTTCATAAATATGCAGAATTTTCGTTATACGATTATACCCAATTCATCAGTACGATTCAGAATTTACAAATGAAAAAAAAATGACGTATCAATTCTTACAAATCGATTTGAATAAGTGTCTGAAACAAAACAGCCGGAAAATGTGGGGAAAACATTGGCGGTAGAGAAATTAATACCTGGGCCAGTTGCCTGCGATGTTGCGATTACGTTGAGAATATATTAAATAATATAATATAGATACGAGGGTTATGTATAGCTGGGATACAAGGAGAAGAAGAAGAAGAAGAAGAGAAAACGAGTATAGCATAAGATGACAAAAAACTAATGATACCTATGGAGAAATTAATATTAATTATATTGACTAACGTGAGCGTTGAGTAATTAAAATTGGTTATTAAATATAAATTACTATTGTTAGCACAGTCGTGACGATTTAACGTGTAGGAGTCAGTAAGTTAGCCTATAAAGTGTGATTTTATTCAGTATTATTACAAATAACGACATTCAAGTAACGAGGAATAAAACGGTCGATTCGGAATAAACCTCGATGGATGATCATTCAAGCACGTCATTAAACGCAAACGGCCTGTGTGCTGTATTGATTTATCAACTCAAAAATGAAAAGTAAATGAAACAAAATGGAAATCAGAATCGATAAAACTCGATCCAAACGGCAGAGACTGCAAATGGCTAAGCCATCATGATTCGTCCATTTTTCAAAGTTTTTTATGCAATTCCACTTTTTACTCGTCTCCGAAAGCCGTTTGATAATCCGAAAATCTTACTTTTGTCAGATTTTTATCTGAATCTATTTAGTCTGTTCCACAATTAAGTGAACAAAAACTTATTCCATGGGCAAAAAGATTAAAAGAAATTTGCAATTTGTGAGTTTTACCAAAAGATTAACATTGAATTAAGTGAAGTGTCACGTCAGCCATTTAAAATCGGACAACTCCATTTCATTTGGTCGAATGAAGCAATGAATCAAACACCGATTGTCAGTGTTTTCCTCGCGTTTGATGATAAAGATTTCAAAGAAATATCAATTATGATTATCGTTCTATTTTATTGGAACGTCAATCATTATCAATATTTCGACTCATTTTCGATAGAGATTATACTCATCGCATGCGGCACAGTTTATGCATCGATTGATCTCTTCTCATTTTCTTTTATTCAAAAGCATGAGATCACCAACGCAATCCTTCTGACGATGAAAAATAAGGATGGATAAACTCCGAGTTGAATCTAGGAAAGTTTCATTATTCTTGAAGATAAAAAGAAGTAGGATAACTCGAATCTCTTACCGAATATTGAGGCAAGAACGCAAAATATATCTCATAGAACAAAATATCTAATTAAATGGATAACCTGATATATACGTTTCTGTATATATCTGGAAGCAGTTTACATTATACAAATACTATTATAACCTTATGATTACGCATTCATGGAAATATTTTCAGTTCCATTGTTCACCGGTTTCACATTGTTTTTCAAATAATAATAATAAAATGATAAACTCATGATTATAATACTTACCGCCATCAAAATCAATTAATCGATCGCGAGGATTTTGGTAAATAATTATCTTTCTTTTTGTTTTTAATGACCAGTTTTCGCGTTTAGCGACATTCGATTTATTCCTTTCTGTATAATGAATCATTACATCAGCGACTAATCGATATGCAATGCGAGGATCGAGAGAGACAATTTTCCTACAGGAAGCACGACGATCCAGCACTTCAGAGGATTGTGTAAGGAATATAGTGATAAGCAGTGTATTGTCGATAAATCGGATTGATGCCGATCCCGTATACGAAACCATGAGCGTTCGCTTGCCGTATTACACCGGGTGCGAATGCTGATGTTGACAGTTCCTGCCGCTGATTTATATTTGCTAATCCTTTTGTCGATGCGGACGGTGAAGATGGCATTCCACTGAAATTTTCAGCCGGATTACTGGCTACTAACATCATCCTCGTGCCTGCTGGTGTCGACATCGAAGAGTCCGAATTTACATCTGAAAAACGACATCAAATCATGATTTTCTTTACTCGAGTTACATAGTACCTAAAGGATCAAGGTAAGTAATGCTGCGACGTATTCAAAAATCCTGATCTTAGACTTCGGCTACTCGCGTCCTTACACCCAATATTTCGCGAACCGCTTTTTGTAATCAAATAAGTCCATCCTCGTGTCAAGATTTGAGGAAAGTTGCAAATCGATTGTTCAAACGCGTTGTTATTGTGAACGTAGAGCATTGAAACCTACGCTTGAGGTTCTTTCAATAAATCCGGTCCTTTTGAAGGTCAACAACCAGTCAGCCTTGGAATATCGTCATAAATACAACACGCACCGTACCACGATCTGGATCGATAAAATTCTGGTACGTTTCGCTCTTAATTTCACTCCAGTATATAAAGTCGTCCGTCGACAAGCGTGACCTTGAAACGTGGTGTTGACCGCGGAAGCGAGGACGCTGGTAGAGCCGACAGTGAGGGTATAGGCAGCCCCTGGGGCGATAGTTTTGCCGTTGTGCAGGTGTGTTCTCGTGTGCCGATCCCATGTGAAAGGTATTTCGTATCAGTTAACAAGGAAGAATAACAGAAATGTTTTTCCTCGTATTCTTTCACCGTTGTATTCTTGCTTTCGTCGCTCTAAGAAATCGATCTCCGCGCCGACTCGTAATGGAAGGAACAGTCGAGACAACCAATAAATTGTGGGGTATGACATTTTGACGACGAAATATTTACAACCCATTTTCAAGCGCAAAGTACAAGAAGAATGAAACGAAACACGAGAGCCAATTGTCCGTGTCGATTTTATGGCCCATTCGATTCTTACCACAATCCATTCTGACCAAAAGAAGAAAAAAAAGTATAAATTCTAACAACCCTTACCTTGAAGTAGCGATGGTTGGCCGGCATTGAGCGATGAAGGTTGAGGGGCAACGCGTCCGTTTGCTCCACCAGATTGATCGAGCTGAATCCTGGTATGGAGATTTAGACTACCCGGTATCACGAACGATGTAGTCACTACTGGAACGTCCGAGGGACTCGGAACTTCTGCTGATTTTCCCTGAGGTTCATTAATCTGCAAATGTGCAAATCATAGCACAAAGATGCAGAAAATATTCGAGTTAGCTAAGATTGAGGGAGACTGAGAATTTCATTTGCTTCAGCACTTTTTTACAAAGATTCAATGAAAAATTAATGTCTCACCGCACTGGATCCATCCGAACTTGGTTGGTTGAGAATATTTGCCATCTTAGCTTCATTTTCTGCCATAGAACTTTGAATAACATTTTCATTCGAGCCATTCGGCTTTGAATTTTGCTGGTCCTTTGAACTACTTCTCGCCATCGATTCGGGAATCATTGCACCTTCGGCCTGAGGCTGGATAACAGATTTCTCCTCATTTTCTGCAGCTTTATTGGTATCAATGGAATTGGCAGATTTAGCAACGTCGATAGCCGTTGCCTCCCCATCTTGTTCGGAATTTTCATCGGCCAGTTGAGAGGCAGCTTCTAAAGCCTTGAAGTGTTCAATTCTAGCCGCTGCTACTTCGGCCGTATCTTCAACCGGTCTCGGTGCTTGGGGCAAATTCGTCGCAATAATTTGAAATCCATTCTCACCGTCTGCAGTATACTGGGCACTTTGAATATTTCCCAAAACGTCAACGTAGCTGTAAGAACCGCGAGTCGACCCGTCAATCGATCTAACCTCTGATCTCGCTGATCCGGGTGCACTATAGCCGAAGCTGTATTGACCTAAACTGTCCTTGTACTCGAGAAATGTTGGCGGTGGTTTAGCCAGACTTCCGATGATCGCGCAAAACACCACGAGGATGCTCTGAAGAAATTCAATGCGTATTTATGAAATAAGTTGTAAGATCGATGAATTGTTAAAATTTGTTAATTATCTCTGTCTACTTACGGATTGTCCAAACATGATCGAGCTTAACTTGCTTGTCAACGAACTAACTGGCTCGGTAGCTTCAACTCGAGTATCCTGAGGGAATTCTACTCACAGTTTATATAGCTGGGCTGATGCTGGGCTGGTGAAATTATTGTTACGTTGAGAAGACCATTTGTGTAGGTGTATACGTGCAAAAGATGCATCAGGACACCCAATACTTGATCTTCCCTCACTTGATCTTCTTCTGTGCCTGGTACTATGAGCCTCTAGAGCTAAGAAACCAGCGAGAACATTGACCCAGGATACGCAAAGGGATAAAGCAAACGGACACCAAGAACAAGGTCGTCCTTCGACGATGAGAACAGGTTGCCCTGAAGGACGTCGCAATAGTCTACGTGATTACAAACCGGACTCCATGTCCAATTCACCCCTTCGTGCGTTCGTTCTCGCCATTGTTGTTTTATTTTTCTCTTTACCAGTAAAAGACGAAACGGTCGATAATAAGTGATCTCGATCGTACTCAAGCAGCGGCTCGGGAAAGTGACCTTACATTGGGCGAGCCAAGGTCCCAGTCGATGGATTTTACAGCAACATTTTTTTTAGCGCTAAGAAAAAATGTAATTGCCTCGTAAAACTAATTATCCTTTATCCAGAAAACTTGTTCATCATCACTTTTATCGTAAATATATCAATAAAAACAGGAAATTGACGTTTCGTCAACAACCTGTATCATTTTTTCTACAATACCTTCAAGATAATAGCAGTCACTTTGGGATACAAAAAAGTGCACAAATTAGCTGCACTTACTCACGAAAAACGATGGATCCAATTAAATCGATATCGGAGTGAAGAAACAACAAACACATTATGATAAAACGCGATTGGTATTTATTTTGTGTTGATAACGGGGATACAGCATTTCAGAAAGTGTTGGGAAAAACTTTTAGTAGTAGGAAGCGTAAGATCCGCTTGGGTAAGCAGAAACAAGTTTTACATGGGGCACTTCGTAGTGCGAATAGTGAGCTTCCTCATGGGAGTGACTGAGTTTCTCGTGCGCGTGGGCTGCGGCGTGTGCGGCTTTGGCATGAGCGACTTCGGGAGTATCGACAACGCGTCCGTCAGCGCCAAGGGGTGCAGCAGGTACGATCTTAGCGTATGCGATGGGTGCAGCGACGTGGTGGACAGGAAGAGCTGCCTGATAAGAAGAGTGGCTAGTAGCAACTGGCACGCTGGCGTAGACCTTGGAGTGATAAGAGGTGACTACAGCAGGCGCAGCATGTATGGCATGGGCGTAGTGATAAGACTCGTGGTCAGCAGATTTGGCAGCTTCATGGGCAAGGGCAATTTTCTCGTGGGCGTGAGCAGCTTGATGTTCAGCTTTGGCATGAGCTACTTCCGGAGTATCAACAACACGTCCGTCGTAACCGAGCGGTGCAGCAGGCACGAGTTTCACGTGAACGCTGGGGGCCGCGTAGACCAATGGGGTAGCAATGTGCGCCAAATCATGCGCATGTTCCAATAAAACATGAGGCTTGGCGAGTGCCACCGCTGCTACTGCAGATAAAACGATCTACGAAGAAAAGTAAACCAAATCATCACATGAATGTTAACTTTGAATTTGACATGCATTAATAAGGAGTGTTTTCAAACTCTGTATCAATGATTCAGCAATATCTGGCGTTTTATTTGATCCGAATAAACTTACGAAGAATTTCATGGTGATTATTGTCCTCTTAGCGCTGCTGAACTGAACAGTACTCGCTATGACTGGCGATTGTATGCCTGATCAATCTAATTTCGTGTATATATACTCGAACTGTAGTACGAAAACCTATACTGACCCCCAAATTCTAAACTTTTCGGCGTTTTTGGGGATCTTGTTTGCGCGACGTTAATGTGGGGATAACTTTGTTACTATAGAATTATGTCATGTGAACTAGAGAGACCAGGCCGCGAGAAAAAGAGGTGGGGCGTGAGCAAAGCTGTGTGGAAAGCATTTGCCGTAATTGCAATAAACGTATCACACTTGTCCTTGTCATAAGAAATGTCTTGATTACATTAAAATCACAGAATCTTTGCTAGGCTCCAAATTTGATTAAAAACAGAATGACTACATCCAGCTGACAATTTTGAAAGGTATTCACCGATCTCGTTTTACTGAATTTCGTAATCTCGTAGTCAATCTTGAATTTACCAGAACTTTGATTCCCCAAGTTCCACAACGATTGAAATTGAATATTTATTATTAAATAACAGTAAACTAAGTCTGACTCGCCCTACATAGACATTTTATGACGTAATCCGTCACCGTTGCGACATCCAAAATATTTTAAAATGCAATCCATCTACGTCTGGTTACATTTGTATGAGGCGATAGTAGCCTAGGGCCTCTATGGGCCCACATGGACCAATCCTATTAGGCGTCACCGGAAAATGAATATATCATACGAGGACATACACCGAACGGTCTGTGAATGTTATCATTTTTCGGCGAATGCAAAACGCAAATAGTTGTTTAATTGTCTAATAAAACGAGAAGTTGAACGCGTGCAAAAAATGCTTCAGTTACGCAAACCATTGCTTCCAGCATGCATTATGGAAAGTAAAAAGTAGTCGAACGAATGGCTTATCCCACACTTCCATAATGTGGCGAAAATTTAGTTTCACTCGCATTCAACGAAACAACTGAGTTAATGAAATGGTCAAACTGCGTACTAGGTACGCAAATAAAGCTGCATCCCAAACAAATCCAGTTATCATCAATTTATTGGTTCAAAGCTTTTGTTTCATACAATAATGCATAGTTACAGAAACAAACAGAGAAGAAGAATAACGAAAGAGGAGGGAAAAAAACGTTGCATTTTTACAGATAAATTATTTTCATGGATGAATTCATCAATCGTAGCAAAATCAAGGGTCGAACGAACAGAACGAGAGGGTGTTTACAAACGCAAGGTGAGTGCGGATGGAGTACCGATTGTGATCAGTCCAGAATTTTTGGCAGCCTCGTTGGAAAGATTCAATTTTTCGTGGAGATGGGCAACAGCGTGTTGAGCCTTGGCGTGAGCAACGGCTGGAGTGTCAACGACGCGTCCATCAGATCCCACGGGTGCCCCATTAGAGCTGTCGGAACCGAGTGAAGCTAGAGCCAGACTAGCGCCTCCGAGATCTTGAGATGCCAGGGCTCGAAGAAGTCCAGTTTGTGAGAGCAACACGCCAGATAAATCGCCGGATCTTGTAGCCGCGTTGGCAAGGTTCGTGCGTTCATTGATTTGAGCGGCAGCATGTTGGATTTTAGCAATCGTGACTTCCGGGGTGTCTACTACTCTTCCATCAGGACCGACCGGTGCTCCTCCAGACGATAGACTCGTGTAAGCCAGTGTTGGAAGGCCAAGAAGAGATGGCTTGGCCAAAGTCAACCCAACCGATGCAAACAGTACCAAAATGACGGATCCAGCCATAATTGTTCGTTACTCTTTTGTTTGACCGTTACCTGCCTCGGAAACTCAATCAAATCCAAATGTCACCTGGACTTTATCGACTTACTGACTCTCACAAGTGATCTGTGAAAAGGAAGCTTCTCCCGAAGCTTTTATAGCAATTCGTTTCTGCTATCTATAGTGCACCTATTCTTTCTATTTCACGCAATCTCTATGATATCCTGCTCAACAAGTCCACATTAGACCGAGATATATACCTATGCACAGGGTCATCTAAGAAGAAAAATAGATACTGTATCAATTCGCAAATCATTTTGCGTCTACGGTTTCCTCTTGAGACCCGTGGTTGCAACTTCTAGATCCTCACATTGGCTGTACTTTTTTCGTTGGGTCTCCATGACAAGGCAAGCCTGTTGTAAAATGACCGCGTCTCACCGACTCACGTGACATGATGCATTTCTTATCCGCAGAGATTCAAGTCATCTGTTCAAAGGGCTAACCCCCTCCCCCCCTTCCTTAATCCAACCTTTTATCCCATGATTTGATACGCTAACGTGATCCTGTTTTCCTATCGTAAAGCAACATTTACCAACGTAGTATTAGGTGTTGAACGTATTCGTTCAATTAAAAATTTGTGTGGACAATATTTCTTTTGGTTTCAATTGCGACAATTTTATTGTCTCCGATACCCGATCCCTGGATTCCATTTAAGATGCTGGTTTGTTCACGTGCCATACAGCCCTGTTAGATCGGAACCTTGGGACGTTCAGGGTCAACAAGACCAGAACGCCAGCGGGCTCTTTGTGGGTGGTCCGGTTTTATCGGGATACTTTGATTCGCCAGCACTTACAATGCTCCGATTTCAATCATTCTATACTATGTACTTTGATGAACCTGATGATAGTGAAATTCGTGCTTCGCGAAACCTTAAATAACAGTTTGAATTAATAGTCCCGGATATATTTTTAAAGAAATGTTCTGCATCCATGTCTGCACGATTTTCATTTTATTAATTTTATAATGCGACAACTCACAAACAATGATATACATGGTAAATAAATGAAAAACTTTAGAGTCACAAAAATTCCAAGAGAAAGAAAAAAAAGGAACGGAGGGGAAGAAAAAGAAAAAAAACAATTCAGGGATAACAGCTTTACGAGCTTTGGCGGTTTTTCCTGGACCACTCATTTCAATTAAACTAAAATAACACACGAATACAAATAAGAAATAATATTGTGCGTCAATAATTTTAATCTGCACATTCAATTACTTTCGAAATGAGATTCCAACGAAAAATAACTGAAGAACGTCAAGAAGACGAGAAGTCTCATATCTTTTGGCAATTCTTTGATGTGGCGAATAGTCTCTTCGTTGTTACACGAACGAGCGATATACGCTTGGATATTTTTTATCCACTTCCCTTAAGAAGACAAAAAGTTGATCATGACCATACCGGGTAGGAAAGTGCCGGAGGCAGCGAAATGGTCAATGTCGAGTTGGTACCGGGTTTATTGGGCTGGGCGTGGTTCGCATCCGCGCACGCACGTATACATCCCCAAAGTATGTGTATTTCACGAATCGTTCGGGTTCCGATACAGACAAATGGTTGTTGAAGATAAACAAAGCAAAAAGAGAACACTTCATCGAAGTATGCGAGTCTCGAAGAGTATATATAAAGACACCGTGATAAGTTTGGACAACACGCAATCTCAACTCAACAGTTGTCCTAGCGAGTACTGTCTTTCATCAACAGCAGCGCTAAACGATAGCTAGAGTTATCATCCTATCACCATGAAAATCTTCGTAAGTAAATATTATGTTCCTACATAAATAAATGTGTTTGCAGAACCAAATATTTTATTTCGTTCACTAAAATCACTTTCAAGCTATTAGGCCTGTCAGATTGATTCCCTGAATGATTGGAACGTCATTGAAGTTATTCAAGTTTGACAAAATAGTTCAAAAAAATAAACATGTTTAACATTCTTCAGCTTTTCAAGCACCATGTAGCGTGTACTAATGGGGCAACGTAGAGAAATGTTTACCCTTCTGTATTTGTTGATAATTTTAGATTCTTATCGTTCAATCCAATAATCAGTGCTAGACACAAGATTTTATTATTATTGGAGACGTTTCTGCATGATGAAAATATTTATAAAAACGAATAAAAAAATTATAATAGATCTCAGTAATATAAATGATATTTCTAAGCACCGTAAAGGATTCTTCAAAGTGTCAATCATTATGTTGTGCTCTTCGCAACCATCAATGCGACTTATTTCGTTAATAATACTGCTGCCATCAATTCTGCTAAGTGATTAAACTTTATCATTATTATTATTTTTCCATAGATTGTTCTGTCAGCCCTTGTAGCCGTAGGCCTCGCCAAACCATCTGCTCCCTTGGCTTACAGCTTTCCACTCGCATACGCGAAGCTCGTACCAGGAGCTCCAATTGGTCTAGATGGTCGAGTAGTCGATACACCGGAAGTGAGTTATGCTAAGGCCGAGCATGCTGCAGCGCATCTAAATGAAAAGCTGAATTTGGCTCAGGAGGCTGTGAAATCAGCGGACTACATAGCTTACGCTGCGTCACCCGTGATCGCATCAGGCCCTCTCGTAGCAACGACTTACTCCGCCCCGTTGGCAGCACAGTTGACAAAATACACGGCCGGTGGTGCTCCAATTGGTCTTGATGGACGCGTCGTAGACACTCCTGAAGTTGCTTACGCCAAAGCTGAGCATGCTGCGGCCCACATCAATCACAACATCGAACACAACTATGAATCTTTCAGAAATTCGCTACAAAGCTCGCCGCTCCTCGTCTCGACCTACTCATCCCCGATCTATGCCAATGGATACATCCAGCATTACTTGTAAATCGGATCGCACCCAAGGCATTCATCCGCACGGACAAATATACTTTAACTACCGAAGTTTGTAAATGAAAATTAAAAATTGCTGGTCAGTTTCCCGTATCGAGATCGAGCAAGGGAGAAAAATAAAAACCGATTTTTTTAATCCACCCTAACGAATGAAATCTCTTTTTATTATTGCATTATCCACCATATCGTAGATTAACATTAACCAGACTTCGTGACACGTGTGCATGTTAATCTCCTAGCGCTCATGGACCACGATGGTTTCAAGCTGCTGTAAAATGTTTCTTTTTGATTTATTTTTTCATCGCTCGACTTTAACGGCAATGTTAGCCGCATGCTGCACCAACAGTAAGGACGTAGTGGTATATTATCGGATATAAGTAGGTGTCACTTCGACACTCACTTTGCAGTTAGCTCGACTCGTGTCGCCACCCAAGACCCCGGAGGTGTCTATGGAGCCAAGGCTAAAACGTAATGTCAACAATTCACGCCAACGCACATTCGATCAGACACTGCCATAAAACAATTGTACTCTGATAACGTCTTGTGCTCCAGACTAAACGAAACATTTCTGCCCTTATACCAATGATACGCAAAAAAAAATGCTTCAAGCCTCAATCCCAATGCGACAGTATAGAGTTTAAATGGAATATTAAAAAGGTCGTGATTTTAAGGTGACACTAATTTATTCAGTCGATCGAATATCCACTTGAATATTGTCGACGAAATTACACTGCCTTCACAATACAAAAACATGAACTGAGTTTATGAGCTGAAAGCTTATTTTGAAGTAATTACTCATGCTCTCTTTTTCTTCCTCTCGTACTGGACGATGACCGTTTGTCGACGGATTATACTATTTCCGTCGTTAATGCGATCTCGTAAGAACTGCTCAGTGTGACCTCGTCGACAAGAAAGGAGTTACAGACAGTGAGGAACGACCCACGGTTTGTAACAATTTGACCAGCCAGGCCAGCTTTCGCATTAAAAATGCATTGCCTCGTCGCTCGGGGACACACTTTGGGTTCACTTCAATCCAGTCTTCAATTGATTCTTCTCATAAAAGGAGAGTTATCACAAAATCCCGAAGTGCGAGTTATTTCTAAAGCTGCTATGAACGTTTTTTGTTTGGTTGTCGATGACGTGCTCAGAGTTCGCTCATGTGCGTACTTCAGATCGTAGAAAAGAGGAGGAAAGAACTGCAACACATCGCGATCGTATCAGATACATTTATTTAGAGACGCGATCATGTCACATAAAGTTATTTAGTGAGAAGAGTAAAGTAATGGAGCAATTTAGCAGGAGTAATATTGTTATAAAAAAAGGTATAAAACAATGAAAGACAAGCAGTGATCCTTGTGACAGTAAAAATCCGCTTGAACTCAAGTGAAATTGTCGTGAATTATCGGTCAACTTGAAATCAGCTACTATGACAGCTAAAGCGTTTTACGCACAAATAAATGAAAGTGCGTAAAGGTGGCATCGTAAAACCAATGGCATAACGAAATTCGAACGAATAAAAATCAATTAATCGAATTAGAGGGATGACTTTCTCGGTGTTAGGAAACGTGCCTGTTTTATATTTACACCATCATCATAGGATAACGATATTCAATTATAAGTTCTCACTGCCAGTCTGGCGTTTCTGATCTATCGATATTTTCACCGCTCAGACACCGTGAAAATTCATATTAAGGTTCGACTACTTTTTTCGATACCCGTGAAGTTCCCGCCCGAAAAAATTGATTTTTTTTTCGAATGGGATTCCCGGCTGAAATTGAGCCTCCATTATGTTACGAAAAAGAGAGTTACCGCGTACGCTTGTTTTTATGTATACGCTTACATGCCCCCTCCATATAATCACTTTATCGATACGTCTGAGTACAGTCGACCATGACTACTGACTGGAATCCAGCGTAACTTCGATCCCGTAAACACGAACCGATTTATCGCGTCAATTCGGTGGAGACCCTCCAGGTTGAATGTATCGGCGTTCTTTTTAATTGACAAGTTGAAAAGACTTTTATAAATGATGAATCAAATTTATAAATTGTTTAACAGAAATGTTATAAATCTTACACAACGGTAAAAACTTCGTTGCAGGAGCGTTAGTCAATTTTTATAATGAAATGACTTTACCAAAATAATCCACATACCCAGATAAAAAACGTGTGAATTCAATTTATTCAAGGATTTTATTGCTATTATGCGCCGTTTCCTATATTATCGTATCAGTCACAAATATCAATAAATCACGAACGACTTAAATTATATCAAGGTCTTACATCACCAAATAACATTCATGCCTGTCATTCGATCTAATTATGTCGACGACTTTTTAGCATATTTTATAAATAGAATATTTCTACATTAATAAAAACGTTCTGAATACTCACGCAAATGTTTCATTTATTTTATTTACATTTATTTTATTGCCTCACCAAAACGTGTTCGAAGGGTTTCCTCAGACCCGGTGAGTGCCATGCGCCTGACCCAACACCTAAAGCACCGAATATGTAACACGAGCAAGAAAAAAAAAGTTGACAAAGACACTTTCTAACATTGCCACTACTGACATCGTATAAAGAACGATCGAATCACCAGGAAGTTTGTTGCAAAATTTCATTCGTTTTTCTCTGCATTTTTTTAAAGACTTTTGCTTGAATTCGCACGAGTTTGCGGGTACGAAAAGTTATTTAGCAACACTACAAATTCCATTGATGCCACGATCGAGAAACTCGAAGGACGATATCTCCAGAAAGTTTTGTGGCTTATGATTGCGAATTTTTTGCCTGGATGTTTATTTCAGGCTAGTTTATTGCATTCAAAATATAAATGTTAACGGATGCATGACCACTTACGCGTCCATTAAATGGATCCAAACTCTGTCGGCGAATGATTTTGATTATGTAGAGACTTAATGAATTTCACCATTACTTTTAACTGAGTGGAAAGAGCTATAAAACCTGATGGAGGGGTAAAGATCGTGACCTCATTATGAGGTCACACAAAGATAACACATTTTACGGTAGCCAAGCTGCAGTCGCGGCTAACTTTCACAGTGTCAGAATCTATTTGTCCACGTGATATTAGTAGGTCATGTCCATGCATCGTCCAACGGGACGTTGACAATTACGGCATTAAGTTGTTATTATTTTTATGATGGTGTCGTATGATGATCGATTGATCACGATGCACTATATAACATGTGTTCCAATTAATCAACCGTAAGTAAAACCCTTAATTGTCTTCACCCCACTTGGCATAATACTTCGCAATTTCCCGAGACAATAATAACGCTGCGAACCCGCGAAAAAAATGAAACAACGAGCAAATATCCTAAGAATCATTTACCCAATTGTTTTTAATTCCGATAAGCTTTCCTGCCGTTTAAAATAATCAACTATTTTGCCTCGAGTCAATGAAACAAATGTACAAACGATACTGATTGATAATCGAGAAATTCCGTAGCCTTATCCAGATTCTTCTATTAATATCGACCATACCAGTAATGTCTGCATGACACCGAGTCCTTGCACTTTCTGCCATGCATACTTATCGACAATACAATAATGCATTACTGCGAATCACACGTAAACAGTGTGGGAATGTACGTCAACTGTTATTGCCATCGGAGTTTGCTGTCCTTCGAAGTCCGGATAAGTCCTTCGACGGTTCATGGCTGGTTCAAAGTTCTATGGATGCTGAGATTTTTTAAAGCAGATAGAAGCTCAATAAAGGATCTTGCGAATGTGTATTTTTACACACTCTTAAATTAAAGTTTGATTTAAACTGAAAAATGACAAGAACTTACACACCTCTTTTAGTCACAATATCAATTTTAGAAAAATTTGAAACGTTTCGATGAATTATTTCGATATTTTACAGAATTCCATCGGTTATGGTGAGGAATGTTTGCGAATTTATTCAAGAGCTTCGAAAAGTCTTTGGTGACATAAAATCTGAAGGATACAAGCCATCCACAGAATAATGATTCCCAATGAAATGTATGTATCGTTATAACTTTATCTTGTTCAATAAATTCTCTCCACTTCTGTAAGATCAAAGAGCACGCCCATGTTTCGATTATCTTTGCGCCATTGCGTCTTTTATTGTTCAAATTTTCAAATTGCAACAATTATACCATACACACTTTCACGCTATGGCGTAGAAACGAAAATCATGAATACAAATGCCCTGAAAGTACAGTCTGCGAATAAAATCCACAATATTTTGACGATAAAATAATAAAACAAGCAGGTAAATAATCAATGCATGTTTTGTCCTTGAAAGAAATAAACTTTTGAAAAATCAAATCCTTCATATTTACCGCCTTGAATGTCTATAAATGATAAAATCATTTCTTCTTACACCATGCGATACGATCACGGATATAATCTCACCATGTCACTGTATGTGTGGGTAATCGTTCGACTATGTTGTATTTTCTTTAATCACGACACGTGATGATGGCGTGTCGAAAAGAAAAAATTCTTCGCATTCGATTATTATTACATTACACTGACGATTGATTTGGGCTTCAATCGAATACAAATTTTGGAATGTTCGAATTGAATGACTTGATCGATGAAGAATTATGATCTTGAAATAATATACACATTCCTAGAGTTCAGGATATTGAATTCTGAAAGTAAAAAAAATTTCATTATGTACGGCTTTGACCTGGTATGAAAGGATTGAATGTAATACATTTTGAAAATTGCATTGCTCGAATAAAAGATAGAGTCGCGAATCTGTAATTGCGCACGGTTGACGCGCATTGGCCCGTGCGTGCAGGTCCTTCGATAAAATGTCAAGGTCAAACGGGGCCAACATGACTGTGCAACGATAGGAAGAAAGCGTGGGGTGTGGTACCAGCACAGACGATTGGCTCGCCGTGTATTGCACGGCAAAGTAAACTCTTTTCATATACGCTATAACCGATAGGCTCTTACAAACTCGCGGGAGTTTACCGATCTCCGGCCTCTGTTGCAGCTCCCTCCATGAAGCCAACGGTTGCAGGATTGTGTGCTGCCTTCTACATGTGTCTTACGGCGTATACGGAGTAAGTTGAGGAGTGTGGGAAAGGGACGTCCGGGGAATCGTGGGTTCCCTCGCTATATAAAACGCTCGTACCACCTTCACCAGGAACACAAACGGAACCGAGCGTCCCTCGTGAATACCGAAACGAGGAGTCCTAGAGCCCACCCAAATAGGAAGTTACTAGGCGAGTACTGGTCTCCAGCAGCGCTTGAACTGCATCAAAACCCAGCAGGACTCACGAGGGACGGATATCACCGACCATTATCAAAGAAAAAGAAATTTCAACATGAATTGCCTGGTGAGTGATTATTTAATCAAAAACATACATAAAACATAATTAGGAGCCTCAAAAATCGTTGCATAGGAAAGCGTCGATGGCAACGACAGCATGCACCGTTCGATGAAAGATCAGAGAGTTCACGTGGAGCAACCTCAAAACGCATATATTGACCGCTAGAATTCAATAGAATAAATCTCTCAATGACCCCATAATTGTCACAAAACATTATGTACTCGTACGATTGTTCGTTTAATCACGTTGAGTCGCACAAATATGTAACTCTAACAATTCAAATGTTGCGCAAGTCATTTTGCCATTATGTTTTGTAAAGTCTGCTCTAACTGTATGATTAGAGACACCCATGAGGGTGATTGTGCAATCTGGCCCCACGCGACCTTTGTTAAATCCCCTCCTCTACCTTCTGTAAGATTCTCTCGCTCTGGTACTCTCATTCCTCGTGTGCTCGGAGATCTCTCGTCGTGAGAAGATTAGCCGAAGAGAAAGGTATATGACGAAGCGCAGTGGTACTCTTGGGCGTAGAAACCATAAACAGCGAATCTCTTTTTTCGACCCGACGATTCCCAGGAACGTGGTAGCATTGTTTTGAATATACAACAATATATCAATGCAGTTCAACAATGTAAATGTTAGTCTCGGGGGAATGTCATGGGGCTGAGCTGGTAAAACTGGGCAATTTCGAAGTGAACCATTCGTTGGGTCTGTTGGATCAAGGCCGTGCTAGATCAAGGCTATGTTTGAGCTCGGATATGTTTCCTTTAGTATCCTGAACTCATACCCACGTAGGCAATTCTTTTGTGATGCCGAAAGCCTTCGACGATAACTTAGGCGGAGGATAATTTTTTTTTCTTCTGCTTCTAGATCGTTGTGTTCGCGTTCGCAGCAGTAGCAAACGCCGGGTACCTCGGTTCTCCGGATTACGCCGATGGTGCTGGTGCCGCTTATCATCAGCCAGCCGCTTATCAGCAGCCTCAGAAATTCGCGCCACCCGCGCCAGTTGGCCACGATGGCAATGTGATTGATACCCCGGAAGTGGCCCAAGCGAAGGCTGCTCACTTTGCTGAATTCGCGCGTGCCGCCGCCAGAGCTGTAGATGATAAAACTCAAGGAGGTCCTAACTACGAAGGTCACCACTCAGCCTACGCTTATCGTCCACAACCCCAGCCCACGCCTGCCGCGTATCCGGTTCATCAAGCTTATGCTTCGCCCGCTCCAATTTACGCGAGCGCTGGTCCCGCTGTGCCTTCTGCACCGGCCCATTATCAACCAGCCTATCAAGCTCCCAAACACTACGAACAATCAAGACCCGCAAGCTACCCCAACAAAGTTCCCTTCCAACCAGCTCCTCTTGCCGAAGACGGAACTGTCATTGATACACCGGAAGTAGCCGCACTTAAAGCCGCTCGCCTTGCAGAACTCGCTGACGCCGAAGCCAGGGCTTACAAATCTGGTCCCGAAGAATACGAGGGTCAAGGTCAGTATCCAATTTAACCAAATGTTATTTCGAAAAGTATTCAATTTCCTGTTTGAAAGTACCGCTGGCCTTCGGGACCCCAACGGTTGGGCGTGGTACCGGTTGTCCCTGAAGAGAGCACATATTTTCATGGCTATCGAAGACTTTTGTAATTCATCATTGTACCTGAAGATACAGTAAATAGAAAACGAAGATCGTTATCTTTCATGTCACTTATTTGGCATCGGAACAGTAAACAAAAATGTCTTTATTACAGAAGCAATTATCTCGAAGCTCTAATTAGATGTTATTATATCGCGCGTGTGTAATTGAATTATCACAAGTATAGATTTCTGTCTGGAAACATAAAACATACCGGAATGTTAGTTTTGTAAATTGATTGAACCGTCAATTTAGTTCAGATCTTAGATAGATCATCTGAAGCTGTAACCCAGGTCGCGTATAAGGAAATTGCGTTGGTGTTTCTTTGGTCTATAATACCTTACTGTTATTAATCCTATGTGGACAGAATCTCGATGATCTGTGACTGACTGGATAGCTGTATATTTATATATATATATATATATTTATTTATACGGGGCATTTGCAAGCGTCTGCAATCGTTAGACCGGTAGTAAAGCGAGGGCACGCGAGAAGAACCGGTTTCTTAGCAGTTCTCACACGACAACGCAATCGTGCATTTATTCGAGCGTGTTCCCGGTACGATTGTTATTAAACGATCGATCATTTTTACAACACGTGATGGTCACAAAAACATGCAACAATATTTGATTCATTGGGGTTCTAGGAAAAATATGATTTTGTTAACTAATTCATTATTTTTTTGGTTTCCTCACTACATTATTTGGGAATTAATAAATACTTTTTCATCTCCTTCAGCTTATGCAGGACATCAGGCTGGACCAGCCAGCGGACATTACGGTGCGGCACGTAACTTCGCACCTCAACAACATCCAGGACTTTCGGCTTATGCGTCGTCCCAACAAGCTTTCCCGAGTCAAGGTTCACCCTACGGAAAACCTTACCAACCATCGCCTCAGGCTTATCAGCCTCACGGATATCAATCTTACTAGATCCGTAGCGATTTTTTGTATCACCGCATATTAAAATTATCACACGAAACAAGCACACGACTACCGAAATCCTGTACATACTTTAGGCAAATAAATTCTTTTCTACGATATGTATACCTCTCTCGTTTTAAACTTATTTTGCGAATTTTCGATGACGATATTTCGCAATGCCCATTAATTATCAGCTAATTCATCATATTAACGAATAATATTTACCAAAAAATGAACTAGAAAATGATGTCGATGCAAAAATAAATCTTTTCATTTGTAACATCGACAAAAATTCCAGTATGACCACAGCTCACTTTTGATTCATCACCGTCATTAATTACGAAATAATTCCAGATCGTAATAGAATATTGAAGACGAGGTGCAACTTGATAATAAAAGATCATTAATTTTCACATGTGAATGTGTGATTGCAAGGTCAACAAAACCACAAAAAGTTTATGTTCTCGTGACTACGGCATGAAAACTCCGTCAATAATGCATCACCAATAATGCGGGGACACCTTGATGTCATATCTATATAATTGACATTAAACGAAATCGATCGTTTATCGCTGAAAACATTCCTCGATGACGCAAACGCACGATCGCCTCGATTATTGCGTCGATATAAAAAATTGCCCCTTCCTAAAGGAAAGTAAACCGTTCTCCCTGCGGTTTGTCTCTTCTACCCACGTAAAAACGCTTCGTCGATCATATCGTACAAATTTCATTGAAACCGCAACGATCATTATCGCGCAACTTTTCGAGCCGCATTCACCGTGAATTCTTCTTGTAAATTATCGACGATGGTTTCTCGATGTTTTCACCTTTTCATATTGTCTACGATACGTTGAATAACATATTTCTATAACATTTATACATTTTTCTTTGTCATTGTTTCGAAAACAAATAATCAATTCTATGTATGAAATATCAATGATAATTATATTAATTCAAAAAACGACGATTTGCTAAATGTTACTCACGACGTGTACAAATATAGCAAATACGTACTTCATGTTTATACTTGTGTATTTCATTCATTTAAGAGCTCGATGTACCAAACGATGCGAATGATTTTCTAATATTTCAATGTTTTTTCTAATGTTTTATCGAAACATTTGAAAAATAGTTGAAAAGAAAAACGAAATAGTTTTGAAAATGAACTATCGAACTATTTTCATTATTTCTTCCGAGACATATGAGTGCTACGGAAACACTTATTTCTACACGCGAATAATATACTTTCTCCGAAATGAGCAACATTAAAGAAAAAAAACGGAAGTCTATTGTTACCGCGATTCATTTAGATCACTGAGTCGAAAAAAAAAACATGATTTTTAAAGTCTGGAAGCCCACGATGAATTGAACGATGCCTTGATTTTCTATGTGTACAATTATTTCTGGTATTTTGTAAAAGGATGTTTCGATGAAAGACAGGATGAACATAAATATTGTACCTTCCCTAATAGGTTTTGATTATGTTTTAATTTTTACTCAAACTCTGTGTAAACTTCACAGACGAAACTTGTGTGGTCAAAACTTCAAACTTGACAGTCACTCGGGGCGAGGAGTTTTAAAACTTGTCCAACACTTAATCGCGTGTGAAACGAAACCGATGAAAATTGAGTATTTATTCGGTCAAATATGAGAATAGGTGAGTCAGATAAGGGCTGGAAGGATGAAACTTGAAATCTCACGTATATATACATAGATATGCAAAGAACATCAAATTCGATTGCAGCATAGGTCATCCGTGACCACGTGAGAAGCGAAGAAACGTCTATAGTTGCGGAGAGCGGAAAAGAATATAATAAACTCGAGCAGGCGGCATCATAATATTTCTTGTTGGGAGAGGAAGAAAGATGGAGAATTTGAGGTACGGAGAGCACTTAAACATAGAAGCAGGAAAGGTCAGGAACCATTCTAAAGACCCCGTGCTCTCGATCTACTATCTTTTTCGCACTTTTTACATTAATCTCTATATTTATATATGTATTATAACACGTTCTATATATACACAGACATATTTTTAACTCTTCTTGTTATGCTAGATATAATCGCTACGATAGAACATGTACTTTATGGCAGCGCCTCGTCGTATGTATACTCCAAACTGTATATTACACGGGTTGTAAATTTTCTGCTTGATTGTCAGACGATGAAGAAGTGAACAATCCATTTTTTCCAGAACGTTCATTATCTTTCGAGCCCTCACTATATATCCATACATTTTAATCGAGCAGTCACGCAGGAATCATGAAGGAAGAATTTGTTTGCCTTTCCGCACTGCGACGAGTATAATTATTTCGTTTAATATCACGAATTTTGCGATGTACTCCTTGTCCGAATATTCGATACAACCATCCATTTCGATCGACATAATCTTAACTGCCGCGCAACTGTACATGTACTGAATTACTCTGAAGTTATCAAATATTTCATTGGCGTGAAGAAATCTCTGGAAAATCAGTATTTCTATGGATTTTTAGCAGCTCAGTTCGAAACTGTGAAGTGCTATTTTTTATAAAATGTCGGCTCAAAGATTTGGTAGTGGTGATTCCGATTAAATCGTACCTGCACCTTAAAGTTATATTGCGATTTTTTTTCAGATTGATGACTGGACACGAAGTTTGTGATTTATTCACAGGCATTGCAAATCCGAAGTATTCTTTTAATTCATAACAACCTCATGGGTGTTTATATTTTTTACTGTTGCATAAGGATTAGTGAAAAAATAAAAAGTATCATTCAATAGCGTAAGGAGATCTATTTTCACGATTGATTTGTAATTCAATGCATTTATATCTGATGGGAGTCACGTACATCTTAACTCGAGATACCTGATGGAAGAAGGCGATTATTATTCTTTGTTCGCTTCTTATTTTTGACACGTTTATACTTTCTTCCGTATATTTCGGTATGAACCGTTGTTATTATATTATTGTTTTCTTCTTCTGCTCGTTTCAACGATCGATCCATATCGCGATCGTGTAACGCGAAAAAATCGGTATAGACTCCCGTGGTCTCGCTAGTTACGTGGCCCTGCTTACCCGGTAAATTATAAACGCGTTACGCGATCACCACAATATTCCCGGGCCCGTTCGCGTTGCGTGGACATACACTAAACACTATAGATATGCCAAACGACCCTTGCGCAAGTTTTTTTCTCTGTGTACAACTTTTTTTTTTACGCACGCGTTTATAGGTCCTCAACTATGAGTGAATATAAAAGATTCACATGCGCCGTTGCTCCATACTTTATATTAAACATCACCAAATACGAAATTTATAAAGTTTCATATTATTAAAATGCATTATAGTGAGTTTTTTCATAAGAAATAAAACATGTAAACAAAATTCAAAAATTATTCATTGTTATTTCACTTCTTTTTTAGCCATTTCTTATTTTTCCTTTTCCGAAAGAAACCAAACCATTGTTTTTACGTACAAATCGATGGTTTGGAAGCTTTAGGGAACTCTTGGTCAAATGAACGAGGAAAAGATGCGTGCCAATCAGATATGAGAAGAAAATACTGATCGAAAGTCGCGGATGTAGAATACAGAAAAAACTTCCTCGTCCAAGTAAGATTTATAATTGATTATCGATTGATCGATGGTCAAGCACGTGCCACCGTGACGGAAGCCACAGCAACACTCATCGCACGGTTTCGAGATATCGTTTAAGTATATCTGTCAAAAAAATGTCGTAAGCCCTCAGTTCTTCCAGAACCCATCAAGATACTTGACCATCGATGGGCGCAAGTTGTGCACAGTTACATAAAAATATATATTCAAAAGTATTTTCATTTCCTTCACTAAATGCACTGCGGTCATCACGAAGGCGCGATTATGATCTAGAATAAAACAAGTACTGTTCGGATTCCGTAATGTTCCGAGCACCGCATAGAAAGATTGAATTATTAGTGTGTTTTCTTTTTTTTTTTTTTCATTAACCTCACGCACGTAGTGAAAAGACCCGATAATCAAGTGTGTCGCAAACAATTAACAAGCGTCGAGGAACAATAAATTCAAAAAGGTCTTTGGCAATACTCAATTTTTTTTTTAAGTACAAATGCAATCTTGATTACACAAGTCACGTATTTCTACTGGATGTGGAATGAAATGAAAAAAAATCGCAATGAAACTGTTACAAATTGAAATGCGGTATCAATCAATAACGGAGTAAAAATGAAATCGACTTTTTGCGATCCACCCCAAGAACAATAGGATACGGTCAAGGCCGATCAATATCCGTACGATTCGCAAGCAAACACCTTGAAACTAGCAGAGGAAAACCTTGACGAAACCGCTGGACCAAGAGAATCCTTCTCATCTTGTCGTCCGTGAATCTATACGAAACCGCAAAAAATAAATGAATACTCGAAACAAGGATATGCTGATGGTTGATAACGGTGCCTAGTGTGAACCGCTAGATAAGTTTGTGGCAGGGATATTGAGAAAAGAAACCGAGGGATCGATGTTTCTCGTAGCCCTTGTATTTTTTCTACTGTCATCGAGTAAGCTCCTCGTGATGCTTTTAAAACGTCACGGAAACGTAACTAAAAATCATTCCACATACGACGATTCCACAGCAATTGCATAGTGATCAGTATTATTCATGACCCTTTGTTCCTACTCGAGGTCAATTTGGCCCAAGCTAAAACATTTTTAGTTGCGTTGAAAATTAAGTTGCAATTTCGCTTTAGACTCTAACCACAGTAAGTGAACCACAGAAAGTATGAATCGTTCTCCAATATTGAGCCATGAATCATTTGTTTCATCGGAGGTTATGCCACTGTTTCAAAAAAAAATGTCTCAAAAAGTACGAATTATACGAAGAGTTATCAACCTGCGAAGTAGGCTAAGTCAATTATATTCGATGTGAGAACGCCGTGGAACAAAAACGTGCAGTAGGAACTTCGAATTTTATTTCATTATTTGTCATCTACAAAAAATCTTTATCATGCGTGATATAATTCGAGCTGGTGCTGTGAAATCCTTGCTGCGACTTATTGACGAAATCATTTGAAAAATGCATTATATACAGTTTTTAAATAATTCATAAGTTGGACACGTATCAAGAAATATGTTGAACGAACAACGAAAATCAGGTCGAGCGGCAACACACGTGAACGCACCTCTCGAAGCAATTCTAAGGTCGTGGCGCGATGTGCAGAACCCCGTGAAAGGGGTAATGAGAGAAGAGACAACGAAGCCTACGAGCAACATTAGCGAAGGGGGTAATTAGAGTATATTCTTTAACTGTGCTGATGGGTGTGGCGGCGTGAACCGCACGAACAGACGTATAGACACATACAAAAAAAGAGATGGAAGCAGACAGCACGGATGGACGCTGAGAGTCTTGACGTTGGACAAGACGCGCTGCTATAAAAGCCATTCTCGCCGTCACCCGCGGCGCATTTCCAGCCAGAAAGAGGCATTCAAAACTTCCTTATCGTCAGTTAATCCACCACCGTAGCTATCGAAATATCCCTAAAATATAAGCGAAAAGTCGCCCCCCAAAAACCATATAACAACGATGCAACTATTTGTAAGTGTAAGTTCACAAATATATCCAAGTTTAGTAAACGAGCGACAAAATATCTTGAAAAAAGTATTCGAAAAATACAACGGTGAATAATAAGTGTCTTTGATTAAGCGACAAACAATGAAACGAGAAGATTTCTGTGAAACTCACCGGATTCGACAGTGCTCAAGATATCTGTTAAAAATTCAGACAATTTTCATTCGCCAATTAATTTTAATAAATCTACGGTGGAAACTTGTAGCAAACCAAATTTTGTTGTGCCATTCACGTTAATTCTATAACTATACATAAATTTACCCTTTATTATTTTCTATCTTCGCGGTCGAATTTTCATCAAGGACAATTTTTCATGAACAAAGAACGAGCAATTTTCTGTAATCTTGTAATTTATCTAGCTGATCATCCCTACGTTACTTGCCACCGGTGCAGTGGCCGAACACCATTGGCTAGGGAGCGGTGAACATTACGGCTACCGAGGACCTCCCGCACCCTTAAGCAGCGATGGCAGGGTAATGGATACCCCGGAAGTCGCCCATGCCAAAGCCGCCCATCTTGCAACACACGCGGAAGTTATTGCCAGTATGGAACACGATCCATATCATGAAGTTTGGGAAGAACCTGATAATAATAAATATGAAGAAAACCCACACGAAGTTCCACAGCCTTACAACGGACCACTTGCACCCCTTGGACATGATGGACGTGTTGTCGATACTGCCGAGGTAAATAAAATCACGTCAAAAAGCACAAACTGTAACTATATCTATTTTATCCTGACTAATATTCAGACAAGGAAGTAGATAATTTTCTGTGATCGAAAAAAGCTCAACTGTTCTTAAAAACTGCATAATGATCATGACACGGTAACATTTGTCATAACTACGCATCAAAATTGAACGAATTTTTTTTCGGATTTCAACTGCGTTCGAGAGTCTAAGAAATAGTAAACAAATAACTGTTGGCAAAGATACCGCAAACGTCATAAACTGTACATTATTTCACTACTTACGCAACGACAAAAATATCCAGGCAGCCCTAGACGAATATTTTGATGCCCGATTGCTTGAATACACGCCAGTTTTCTTTCCGACCTCGTAATGGTCTAGAAAGACTTGAGAACTATCGAAACTTCCCGATAAAAAAGCCTTCGCAAATATTGTGAAAAGTTAAATGGAAAAAAAAAAATGGCATTGTACTCAGGATGATTCGCAAAATTGTGAATCGCATTATCTAAACAATGAAAGAATAAATGAAACTGCAATATCATGTTTCGTTGATCAACGACGAATTCACAGGTAGCCCAAGCAAAAGCTGCCCACTTAGCAGCCCACGCACGAGCTGCAGCAAAAGCGACGAGTGATTACGATTATCATGGATTGAACAACGAGATTTGGGACGATGGAGGCAATCAACATCCTCACGTGAACAATCATTATCCTGGGCGAGTAGCTTACGTCCATCATCATTCACCAGCGGTGTACAGAGGTCCACCAGCTCCCCTTGCACCGGATGGTCGAGTTCTAGACACGCCAGAAGTAGCTAAAGCTAAAGAGGCTCATCTTCGAGCTCACGCCTATGCCGCAGCTCTCAATGCCCATCGACAGTCAAAAATTTATTATCATTGACGAAATATAAAATATAACGAAACAGCATACCTTAGAAAAACATTTCCAGACACACAAACTTCCGTTGAATGAACTAACGAATAATGTAACTTTCATGTAAATAACATTGACATATTGCATGTAACGAATGGTAATCAAACGAATGGATATTCGTAATAAGTTTAGATTTATTGTGATAACGAAGAAAAAACAGACTATCTGCGGAATGTGCAAAAAAATCCATGCCGGAACGTCGAAAAAAGCAATTTTATATTGATGTAACCCAGGAAAATCTGGGCTTAAGAAATAATACTACATTTAAGATAAAATTTTTATGAAAATACATTGATATACAGCCCGAATTACGCGTGCATATGTGGTTAAGTTTAGTCTACTCAGTTCGTGGGTCGACCACGTGAACCCATTCTGTCGTCCTACACCGTGCTTAGCAAGCAACGAAATCATTCAGGCTAGTCATTGTTCAACGCAGAGAGATGTGGATTTAATGGAACTGTTGGAAGTAGGTGAGGAGGTGGGCGGGTCGGCCAATATGAGAAATGGAAAGGAAGCGCACTCCCATGGCTTAACGCGGGTCAATGCGATATCGCACCTGAGGTACTCTTATTCGCAACGAAGTACTTTCGCAATAACATTCAGTCTATCCGGCGGTAAAACCGTAAAAGTTTACTTCATTCATCGATGGTATCCTTTGGTAACAAAGAATTCTGCTCCTCCCTGTGCATCTTTCAACATTGTCGGCTTTTATTTTCTTCATTTTTGTCGTGTTTCTTGACGAAAGGAGAAATTTCTGGTTACGAAATACCGCAAGGAAAATAAACGCAGACACGAGCATAAGCTCCATTGAATTTTGAACCATTCAGTCATTGCATTTTTTCTCCACTGTTGCGTTTGTGCTCATGAGAAGTGAAATGACACTCAAGATTATTTAGATTTGTGGTACGCTAAAGTGCACTGAAGCGAGCTTGTAAATGCCTCATTCAGGTCTGCCACCTGAACCCGGGCATAAACCGTAGATCATTTAAGCAGTCTTACTCTTGCACTGCAAATCATTGACGCACGTGTACTTGCATTCGGACGTAAGACTTTTGAAAGCGACCCCACGTACGATAATCGTTGATCACTCTGACAAGACATTAAATTCCCATAATATATATTTACAACGTGGAGGTCGTGATATAATGCTGATAAAGGATCGATCCACCCTTGCAATAACACTAATGCCCCGTCATTGTCGCATTCCTCGTCAAGCTTCAACAATCGCGTCCTTGCACAAGTTGCGGAACACAAACTACCGTGCGCTGGTTGCAAGATTAAAGAACCGGTTTTCACGCTCAATCTTTTCTTGTCTGATGACCGTCTCCTTAAGATCGAGGAAATAAAGAAAGTATAATTAACTTCACTAGTTCGCTCGACACATACATGAAGGAACTAGATGTGTTGTAAAACTGCAACTATTTGTTAATAATTATGAATTATACTGGAAATTTAAAAAAATTACTCGTATTAATTACTTGTAATAATTATTAGTAAAAGTTGGTCACAAAGGAAATTTGGAAAATCTATGTAACACACTAATATGTATTTTATAATTGAGCAGTTTTTATTCTTAAATCGATCACAATCGCATATCAAATAAAGTACAAAAAAATTCTTATCTTATAACAGCAATAATGTCAGCTCACTATCATTCGAGCAATTTTATCATCGAAAACATTGCAGCTATCTAGAAAAGTATTGTAGTGATTTTAGAGCGGAGTGATGATGTGCAAAGGGGAGAAATAGGGCTGTGAGGTATATTGCGGTGTTAATCATTTTTCCTTCGGGGTTCTACAACTAAATTGTAATCGTTCGTTTGACGATTCTTGAATTTGGATGAGGTAGATTTCGTGCGTTTAACAGTAAGCTAGCATACAGAAAAAAATTACGAAGAGCCTTGAAAATAATGTAATTTTTTTGTGTGCTGTCGACAGAGGTAAATCAAAACAGTTCATTAAGACTCGATAGCACCAGGTTTTCTTTTCCCTATGAGAATTCTGCAACTCTTTGTAAATTCGTAATCAGTCTGAATTTCCGGAATTTTATTCTCAATCCCGATTCAAAAATATTTTGATAGAATGATTCTCTTTTTGTGTCGTGCGTGTTTGTAAATCCGTTAAAACTTCTTTTGTAAATTCCGTTTTTCATTGATTAGTACTGATTGTTCCATGCCCCGTTCCAGCCGCCGTTGTATGCTGGATTCCATGCTCCCGAATCAGCTTCGGCTGGGCCGGCAGGTGCTCGCTGAGCTTCAGCATTGTACAACGAGAAATGAACAGCCTTGGCTTGCTGCACTTCGGGCGTATCGACGACGCGACCGTCAGCTCCCAACGGTGCGGGTGGTCCACTAATGGTTATTTTTTACAATATTAACTAACAATACAAGTAAACAATTCTTCGATACAGTCGACCATGTGGAAATATTGATTGCAAAACAGAGATTCAACATAAATTCGACTCCCAATATTTCATTATTTCAAATCGAAGTAATATTTAAACGGCTACCAACGGAAATGAAATATAAGAAAATAGTACGAAAAAAAATAGAGGAGCAAAAGACTAGATTTTTTTATGAATATTTCTCTTAGTCGTGAAATCATTTGCAAGGACATGTTAATTAAAAATAATTAATAAGTTACGAAACTTTGAGTCTATTGATTGGAAATATTAGATAATAATGAAGCTGAAGAAAGAATGGTGAGCTAGACAATTGAATTATACCTGTAATGGGCACCATAGCTGGGTGCAGCATAATTGGCTGGACCAGGAGCCGGATTCCAAGCGCCATCAGCGCTCGGTCCTTTTGGTGCACGTGCATTGGCATCAGCGAGGGCAGCGAGATGAGCAGATTTCAACTGAGCTACTTCCGGTGTGTCGACCACTCGACCATCCGGTCCGAGTGGCGCGGCACCACCGTAACCAGCTGGTGCACCGTAACTCGGTCCACCATACCATTGCGGCTCCGCAAGAGCCATGGCGATTATGGCCGATAAGAAAATCTAAAATGAACGCCAAAGAAATGAAATTGAAAAAAGAGAAATAAGGAATAGGGATTGAAAAATAAAAGTGATTTCTGTCTTGGAAATTCCGCTATACACCGGTGTCAATATTCAAAGAATATTTATCGAATTTCATATTAAATGTTTACAAATTCAAGAGTAATCACATAAACAACGTTTGTGGGATTCCAATCAAAGTGTATGAATTCTCGATAATGTGCAACCAATGCTTTTTAACCCACAATAAAAAGTTCGAACAACAAAGAATCTAATTTCAATCGGACTGAACAATCTGAACGTAGTACAAGGGTTCGTAATCTCAATAATAGTGAAAAAATCGGCAAGAAATGAACTAATTGTTGATGAGAATAATTACTCACGGTTCGAATCATGTTGGTAATGAACAAATGCTGGGTTATCCTTAACGATTTGTTGAAGTGGCTTCTACTGATGCTGATCTTCAGGTGCAACGAGTCTACATGACTTGTGTTTGAAAGATACGTCCAATTTATAGAGATTTGCTGCTCAATCGGGAAGGAGACTCTCGATGTCCCCACCCCATCTAAATCAAACTTATCCAGCAGCAAAACAGCGTGACACACCCAAGAATATGCTCTTTTTTCTATGTCTATATAGACTCGTCGTATAACTTGGTTGGAAGCCCTACCCCGTAACATTTAACGCGCCTTAACTACCCGCACACTTCATACACACACTTCCCAGGTTCTTTTATCATACATGGTTTGGAACTTGGCATTGCATGTGCGTGTGGATAACGTTGCACTTCGATCCCTGGGCGCGTGCCTGATCGGTCCCACATGTAATCGTATCGTGTGCACCACAACGTCAACGACAGGGATTATCTATCCGTCACGTGTTCATAAACGCCCGGAGCACTGATTAGCATTGACATTTAAACAAGAAATGCCAGTAATTACCTGATCGATTTTACCCACAAAATCATTTAACAAAGTTACATGCATGCGTTAACAATTTGTTCTGCTTAGTATTTGTTTATTATTGGAGGTATTTCCGTATTTCGTATTTAGAGTAGTGATTGATTTTACTGTGGATGAATCTTTAATCAGCTAGTGTATAAATATGATAATATAATCTATTAGCATTCTTAGCGAACCTCTTCAATGCGATCAGGCTTGTAGTAATTTGGTTACCGCACTTAGCCGTCCTTAAATGATCTTACAAAATTCACTTTGCATAATTTAACTCCAGGCTAAATCGATCATTCGAAAGCTCTTTGAATGCATTCTCATTTTCTAGTACTTTGGGCCCCGAGGACCATTTACTATTTGCCTAGGATTAGTTGATGAAAATAATTTGCATATCGTTAACATTGCATTATATTATAAAGTCATCGTTATATTCCGTTGAAATATCGATGCCAAGATACTCGAAAATTTCTACTTTCATTCTGGCTTTCCCCTTCTATGACATTTGTAATTACATAATGGAGTTATTTATCTTAAGTAATCTTGAAAGTATACCGAGTTAAATAATTGTCTCTGTCTCGCAATCAGAACGATCATTATTTTTTTCATCTATATTTTTCTCAGTAACCAAAGGATATCATATCATGCGACTAATTTTTTCGTACATCGGAAACCGATATTTTCGCTAATTATCTAGTATTAAACATCGCATCTTTATGTTTTATCTTCGTCACTGCGTCGGGTCAAATTAATCCACATACTCGACCGGAACCGTTAGACAAGCTTGAAATAATAGCGTTAAGTCGTCCATGCACCAGAAGCCGTTAGACCACTTCCCACGTTCACGGACAGTCGACCTTGAAAGCTATAGTAGAAAAACCGGAGTAACGATTGAAGCGCTCGGCAGAAAAATCATACAAGATCATGATCCGTGTCGCAGAGACGAAACGCATTCACAAACGCATTCTAGAACGAAACTCTCGATTTCATCGTACGACAAACATATCACATTCCGGAAAGTACAACTAAAAGACTCGGCTCTGCAATCTGTTCCCCCGGTTCTCTAAACCTGGTTCCGCCTTATGTCTCTCGGTTACAACAATATTTCAATATTTCAATGACGATAAACTAGGTTATTAACACAAAAGTCTTGGATATTAATCGGCCAATAAGATCTGAAGGTTGTCAAATGAAGAAAAAATTCACCTGTTACACCGAACGTTCAGTTGCATTTATTTATGTTATTAGCGTTCGCTTTCAATCGCTGTCTCTCTCGAAATCCCCTTCGTTCTTGATCTCCACCCTGATCGATCAGTGATAAAAAATGATTTAGAAAAATGCCGTTGACAGATCCGCGAGAGTAACGAGCGAGAAATTCTTTTTTACCATACGCTCAATATGTGTTCCCGATTTCACAACAATTTAATATACATTACTCTCTCGTTGATATTGTGTTAGTAAAATACTCTGTAACCTACGTCCTGGTTCGCCGATCAGGTCGTACGTTGCACTCTGCTCTTGCATCGTATATGAACGTTGTACACATTTTCTGCGTTGCAGTCGTGTAATAAGCGTCGTCGTCAACATTGTCCTCGCGTTGTACACCCAATAGTCCGTATATTATATCCAAATGCATTGTGGAATTCATGTCATGTTGTGTTTTTATTTCCAGATTTCGAATCAGTAAAAGAAAAAATCCGACCCCACTTAACGAAAATTTCATGCAGTTCCAAATGACTAAAGTGTTGTTTTTTCAACCCTAAGAAAATCCTAAGTAAAATCCTAGAAAACAATATATGAAATTTCTCAGAGCACATTCCATTTTTCTCAATCAGATCCAGTTCTTCTGGGAAAACAGATTGAATGATGATTCTTATTTATAGAATTGTAAACCACGGCTCAATTCTAAGCAGTTGAGATTTAATGACTGGATCTAAATCTAAAGAATTTTTGCGAACTGGTCTTCCTGCAAAAAATCGGAAAGAGGACAATGTCAGATATGACATGCACATTTATAATGAGTTTATCATTTGATAAAGAGGTCAAGGCAAGTGATACGTCGCAGCATTTAGGATCAAATGATGGTTCTCATTGATGCTCTGTACAATTGGTAATATGACAGTCGTTCGATACGGTCTGACAGGTGGGTAGCAAAAGAATGAAATTCAAATTAAACTTAAAATTGTCTTGAAAAAACTGGTCTCCCTGACTATTTTTTTACGAACTATATTGGATGAATCGCGATAACAAAAGAACCATTCGATCGATTAATATCCATGAAAATCAAGCATTCGGCGGAATTTATTGCAACGCCGAGCATAGAGATAATGACGTTTGTCACTTAATGTAACAGAATACGTAAGATACCCAACGAATCTTGTCAAAATTTCACTACATTGGTAAAACATGTGTCGCAAGTGGAACGGAGATTACGTTTAGTGGAATATTCTGCGTGATATACTTATACAGAGGTGTAGAGCAGTAGAATCCTGTGGAATTGAGATTTATTGCGAAATAAAAGTACGTGTAAGAATACCGTGAAGTTATACAATTTATTTCGTCGGTGTGTAGACTCGTATAACTGTCAAACAGACAGTACGCCCTCGACAGTAGCAAAAGTGGATACCGATCTTGGGCACTCTTTGGAACGAACCCGCATAGTTTGATCGTTGCTCCTCCGTCGTTTAAAAACGATCGATCACTTTCCAGCCTCGTAGGTATTTCGAAACTCAAGGTCATTTCGAAGGCGGAGATCGGTATAAATGTGCATGGAAAATTCGTGCCTACAGCCCAAATGATCTAATATAGGTCGATTATAAAACTATCTTTCACGAAATAAAGTGGTCAATCATTTTTGACTGTCTTTCAAAATACTATCACGATCCTTTCAACCATAAATATCATTATTTTTCTATCAGATTCCATCGTGAGCTACATAACCCCGAGTCGAAAAAAAACATGAAAAATTTGTCATTACCATAAAGAGACGATGCATAAGTAAAACACTTGAAATTTCGATGGGACTTTATTGCTTCAAGAGGCAATTAACCGAAATGTTTTACCACAAATAAGTCCCAATTTCAGCGGTTTTTTTTCTATTACCGTTCGCTTAACGATGGAAAGAGAGAAATTAACCACTAAAAGAGTGGCCAACAGTCACGCCTGTGATTTCACAGATGTGGCAAGAAAAAAAATATCTCAAGCGAGATCTCAAGAGTATCATACTTGTAGGTGACCGCACGAAAGGGTTGCACCAATTTTCTACGATTTCAATAGCCAACGATCGCACGAAACTGCAACATGAAATCTCATTTTGACTATGTGCTCAGAGAAGCACGATCTCTTTATTTTGAAAGCAAGAGACCGAGTTTAAACGTGCTGTATTGCTTTTGTTGGAATAGCTTCACGTATACGCGTGCACTATACCATGATGAAAAGAGACCAAAAGTATGAAGAGATACGGCGAACCTCGATGAAAAACTATTAGGTTTTTATTCTAACACCTAAAACTTCAAGGAGTCTATCTAAATTCTGTCACATGGATTTCGGTACATAAATCATGTAAAAAATGCAATTTTTAATAACAACGGCCAAGTTAACAAAAATGCAAACAAATTCATGAAACGTTTGATTAATGATTGTTTTGACTTCGAGTAAAAGTTCAGATTTGATCAAATTCACCGTAGTAATTACTGAAAATTGCTAAATCATGCACAGCAATGTTTCCAGCCTTCTTTGAAGGAATAATTAATAAAGAATCTTGCTAATCTTAATGAAGAAAAGAAAGGTATGGCGGGTGTCGCGTGGGTATCGATAAAAAAGTGATTGGAAACTATTGAAAAGGTTCAAACAGGGAGGTTTGTGTCGACAGGCTAGAGGGCGCCATGGACTTCGAGAATAAAGAATTTATCATTCACCATATCGAATGTCTCGTCGACTGAGCTCGATAATACATTACGACGCTATAAAACGATATAATGTAGAGTGTTATTATACGTATGTATAACAGATACGCGTTAGAGACTCGACACAAGTTTTACAATAGGCATTCTTTAGATATATCCGCCTCTGTCTTCGCACAGGGCAAATATCGGGGACACACCTTCCTTGTCCCGCGTACGCATAAAATTACAACAAATCTATATTTGTGCGTATAATTTCGTACGTCTACGCTTGCTTTTCAGAATTAACCTGAAACACCTTTAGTGTTGGCCCCACATGAAATTTCCATTGTCGCAAATACTATGCGTGCAACGATGCTATTCAATTATTAAATCTATTATCACGTAATTTTCACGTGAGTTCGAAAGATTTAAGTCATTGGAAAATTGATAATAAAATAGCAAATTTCGATTGTAACCGAAACTCACTGTTATAATGTACGATATTTGTTACTCTTCTCTGAATCTCATTTTTTTATGTATTTACAGGGTCCAATTTACAGGTCCAAGTGTTTTCCAAGTAATCCATCACTTCCCAGTTCTTCTCCAAAAAATTAAACTTTGCTACTTCAATCTTGTGTGGGCTTCTACGTAAAGTCGATTGTAGTAAACATTTTGTTAAATTTTCAACAATGGTTAAAAAAAAATCTAATGTGATCCGGGGATAACGAGTAACATATAATTTTAATTGCGTAATAGTAACGAAAAATAAATCAATTTTCAAAATGATATTTAAGTCTTCGCATAGGCGAGGACCAGTGATATCGGCTAATGATCGCAATATACGGATGATCGTTTAGTGCCGAGAGCAAACGGGTCGTCTCGACCTGAACAATGAAACGCTAGACCGATGAATCGGGCGTGCCGGAATATAGTTTGAAATTCCAAAGATACTGGGCTTTGTTTCGCCATATCATATCGTAATACAACGTACATACAAAGGCAAGTGTAGTAATAGCCGGTCCCAGAGGCCCTCATTACCGGCGAGCGATGCATTTTATCGTAAGATCTATCATTAAAACACCTACCCGTGTATCGCAAATACTCCTAATCATTATATACAGTTAAATAATATGAGTAGGATTTCTTTTATGAACATCAAATTCTTTCCCGAGCTCATCAAAATTACTCTTCGAGAATTTGTTTTTCGAAAATCTGATAAATGCCTTAATTAAAGCATGAAAAACGTGTTGCTTTTATTACAGAAACCTCAAATTCCAGGGGTAGACATAAATATTATGAAATTACGATGAAACAAAATATTTCGTCTGGATCCAAATGTCGATGGTCTGGAGGCAATTCTTTGGTCGTACGATGACATTTTATCGTATTTGCAAAATTGATATTTATTACGTCATTAGAATTTCGTGAAAAAATGTTCGGAGTACAACCAGAAAATGATTGAAACCGAGAAGAAAACTATCGCATCACTGCAGCATCATCAGCCGGAAGTCTAGTTCCATCTGGAAATTCGCGGCCTATAATCGAACAGAATTATAATCACTAAATCTGACGATTTCCAACTGTTGCATAAAATCAATTTAAATAAATAAATTCGTTCTAATTGACCAATAAACTCAACGAATCAATAACAGAGAAGTTACATGTTGATTTATTGAATAATTTAATTGATTTCAACACACAATATAGTACGATTTAATGAACACAAAAATAGATCGAACGGTTCTGTGACAGTGCATTCCATAACACTTTTTACACATGTTCCATAATCGATCGGAGACGTTGATGGTATCACATTTGAAACAAAAAAGATTCTCTTGTTGTCGCGTCGCATGTAGAACAACCTGTGTAATGCTAGAGGTCGCGTTACTTAACATAGAATGAAATGTATTGCAACTTGTAGAATGAAAGATGTATAAAAAAAAGAATAGGCACAACTGAAACGTATAGTTCGTGAGTAGCTGTATTATAACACCCACGAGACTCGCCCGCAGTAAATCGACCACGCAATCCCTCTACCATTGCATCATACGCACACACCTTTTCAAATGCTGAATATCATGTCCACGATATTCGAAAGAAGAAGAGGAAAGTAGAAGGAAAAGAAAATAATTAAGAACAATTCATGACTAAGGAAAGGATGAAAGAATGAAAAAGATAACATGAGAGAAAAGTGAAAAAAAAAACAAAACAAACGTTTCGAACAGAAACTATGCATACATGTAGGAGAGTAAAACGTGCTTTGAATCATGCGTGCGTAACAATCTCCCGGGCTACCGGATCCTTCGATAACACACGCATGTCTGCCCAACCACCGAGGAATACTCGACTATTCAAATATGTTTTTCTTTTTTTTTTAACAACATCACAAAGAATTATACCCTCAAACCCGTGCCCGTAACACCTCAAGACCACGTATAACACGTGAAGTTGCATCTCCATCGCGTGCACGTGTCCTCTGTTTTTGATCTCGATGTTTTGATAGAAGATCGATATCTTGTGTACTTTTTTTTCTTATTCACGAATAAAGGGGCGAGCTTTTGCACGTATAGCAAATTATATCATAGAACACCACGGTATCATAGTTCCCGGGTACTAAATCGACAATAAATATCGATAAAAACGTAGTCGTTTTTCAATGGAAATTTATACAATGTCACAAAATATGGTCATGTTTGTCCTAATTTCTAATTAGCCTAATTCCTTAGTCGTAATGATGAATGTTTGATGAACATGGTCAACTAAATATTATTGGTTAACAATAAATATGTTGTACGAAGTATCTTAATAAGACAGTGTCGAAAACCCCAAATTTGGCTCAATTCAACAGTTTGATTCTGTGACAATGTTTGACAATCTCTGGGGAAACCAAATATTTTGATGGAAGAACATGCATTTTTTTGTGTTCCTATAATATTTAGTTGACTGGATTCAAAATAATTTCGTTTTCAATGTGAAACTTTTAAACTGTTGAACGACAATGTTCTTTTTTTCTCTGAGAAAAAAAAATTGAATAAAAAAATTGATCAACATTTTGCATATAATTTTCTCGAGTGTTTAGTAATAATGGATATTTTAATTATCCTACTCTCTGAAACGCGCATTAATATACTTTCGAATGATTTTCATTTTTACGCTTTTTACATGCCAATCCACCTAATATCGTGTACTTTTAACCCACAATATTTTTCCGTATTTTTTCAACACTGCATAACGAAACGATAATTTACCACATCTGCGTGACTACAATGAATCTTTGATTAACTTCTTTACAATTTCTTCACTCCGAATGATTTTGAAACCGATAATGCAGTTCATCAATTCAAAACGGAATACCTCTAGAAACACTACTGCTGAGAAAACAATTCGGAATATTGGTTTCCTGCAGTGTGCTGCGCAGAGGTCAACGTTTTTTATGTCACGATAAATGTGGATTATTTCCGATCTAAGAACAATCAATTTCGTCAAATCAATCCATTCGCTATTTTATATTGGATGAAATTGGTTAATTCTCAAACGCCAGATTTAAAAAATCTAGTAAACCTACTTAGTTTTCTTTTAACGTCGAATTTTGAACATTCCTACATCAAACTGAACTGATCCAGGACATTTTACGGGTTCATGACTCTTATCTAAATGGGTCTCTTCTGAGATCTCTTTCTACAAAATAATCATCCAGCTCCTGAGCTAAGCAAATGATACGAGGCTTAATGTCCGCAATCTCTAAGTTTCGCTGTAGCTGGAGTTTCCAAAAAAGTGTAAATTCGGTTCGATCCGGGGTCATATCGACCCCGAGGTCAAAGGAAAGAATCGCAGGTGGAAAAGAAACGATTTAACAGGTACGTATGACGTTTGCATGACCCGAGGGTAAATCGAGATTAATGGAACAGCATAATTGAAAGTGTGGAGCACGCAAAAGATTTTTCTGCCCATATATTCTCCTGCCTGCAACCGCCCTTCCGGGGGGAAATCGCGGAGAATAATTTCTGTGCTTTTTTGCCATGATTCGTTTCATTAATCATTCAAGGACGCCTGCAGTTATTATTACTTATTAGGATGTGATTTTTTTTTCATAATGAGGTGAAAATATGAATCCTCTCAAATATTTTTGAATATGCTATACGACGATTTCCGTAATTCATAATTTCATGCTGATGAAAAGTTTGGAGGATTAATGAAAAAGATATTTTTTGTTAACTCCAGAATAGAATATTGTTTAGACAAATAAAATCGTTTGAAAAAATAGAGCACACGATCGAGCTGTACTCGTTAGAAAACGGAAAATGCTCGTTATTATTTTTCTCGATCAATTACAATCGTTTATTAGAAATAGTATGAAATAATTGGATGCAATTCTCCGTGCGGAAGGTTCTGTTCATAAATATGTACATTTCGTGTCAGTGCACCATCGAAAGAAATAGTCCAGTGGAAGATTTGAATGCGAAAAGATATTTAAATTTTGACGTTTGACGGCCGTTTTGTAGGCTCGTTTCGGTGCAGTTGCAAATTCGTGTTCGTAATACAGATTGCATCCGTCTCACGGTTCTCATTTGTGGAAAAATTGGTCCGGACTCTCGAGGACGAGAGTTTTTATTACTGTCTACCACTCGTTCCCGATTCACGACCTTGTCTCACCTGCACGACCTGTCGCTCATTTACCTTTACAAGATCCATTTACCTTAATTACGCGTTCAACATTTTATCCCATTTCTTTCTCTCTTTCTCTATCTTTCCCTCTCGGTTCCTCTTTTTTCTGATTTTCCTTCGCATTTAATAAATCGTATCCATCATAAGTATTTGTTTATAGCTCGTGGGCCGTTTCTAATTCGGATCTTTTCCCCGTAGATCTCTACGTTCAAAACATATATCGATTGACGATACAGAGACGATAATTGCAATTGTTATTGACAGCAATAATAAGACGAGTAAAGCAGGGCTGTTGAATTTTCGATAAATTCATCATTAAATTGGTGTATATATTAAAACATAAATAATCTAAAAACAAAAAACGAATTGCATAGTAATAAATTAAAAAATATTTACATTTCATTTTCGTAAATTTGAAGGACGAGAATGTATCACATGAGTTATATGTCATTGGTTACTTTCTTGCAATGCCTCGTATTACAATATGTCTAGAAACCTGATACATCAGAAATCAAAATCGATTTGTATTATGTCGACTAGTTAAGCAACATCCAAATTCATTAACCTTGAATATAATAAATAATGCTTCCAGTTCTCATCATGATTCTGGCCGTGGATAATACAATTGCTAAGTATTTGTTGATTCATTGTAAATGACATTCGTAGTCAAAATCTAATGCAAATGAGACACATGTTTTTACCTCGTAAACATGAATGCATACCGATAAAATTGTATTATTTTATTCACATGATTTTTACATGACATCATCAATTAATAATGACAGTTTTGTTTTCTATGCAACAAAGTCGTTAGCTCGAGCAATAGATTGCCACTTCGAATAAATACAATCGAAAAATGTATCCAAATATGTTCTAAAAAAATTGAGGATTTTATCAAACAGACTGAATCTGTACAACGCATCATTTGTTCTAAATTTATTATCTTGCAATAGGCCATGACCCAGGAAATGCATTCTCTATAGAACTGAACAATTCCAAAGTGAAGCTTAATTCGTTTGGATGATATTTTCAACATCACTGGACCAAGCTCACCAGAGGGTTGTACTCGTTCGAATGAAAAGTGGGGGGATGGTTTTTGTTCATGGAAGATAAATTCTCACGACCTCGCTACTGACCGGGAGTGGAGTAAACGAGCAAAATGAAGAACATATAATTCGACGAACAGGAACGTTCCAGGGGATCGAAGGATGGGGGAGCAAAAATATAGACAGTAAAACTCGGTAAAATGTATGGCAAGAAAAAACTAATTCAACCAGATATTTACACATATTGGAGTGAGAAGGCAAAACCCTTCGCTTCGCGAGTGTCATTGATACACGTTTCGTATTGTAAGGTGGGCAGCAGCCCAAACGTAAACGTAGTAGTAATGTCAATGTCATCGGTCTCGTACTTTGGGATTTTTTTTTCCATTTATGAATAGTATTACAGTTTGCTTCAGGGCGTATATATCCCCACTCAATAACGAAATACGACGACTCCCTACTCGATTTCTCATGTATAAAAGGTGTACCGTCAACTTGGTACAGCATAAACAGTTCAAGTCTGTCAGCGAGTACTGGAATTCCAGCAGCGCTTATAAACTCACTCACCAAAATCATGCAGACCTTCGTGAGTATCAAGATCCTAAAATACTTGATAAATATTGGAATATCAAAATAATTAAATACCTACAATAGGTTTTTCTTTCGTACGATACAATCTACTAAGTTGGAAATTGGCAATCGAAGTATTTGGTGTGCTTGATCAAACCAAATTCATTTAATGAAAATTCGAAACATTCAACGGCACATGAAACCCATAAATATTGCATTTCTCAATTTTATTGATCGTGAAATATGAAAAATAAAAGTCATTCTATGATTTCCATACTCTTTGGGCTCTTCGAGTTGAATCAAAATTATTTAGAATCGAAAAAATGTAAAGTAATCAAAAAATATCAAAAGTAACAATAAGTAAAAGTAAATGAGACCGTAAATAAACAAATTTCGCAGGTAGAATGCACTTCAAACTGATGTAGATATTTCATATGCAATATTCAACAAATTAAACTTAATAAAAATCATAGATTTTCCTGAAAATCAAAAGTGTATGAAACATTTATCATAATCATTACTTTTATGAATTCAATTCATAGATGTGATTAAAACGCTATTAAATAATAAAATATAAAAAATTTCACACGCTCGTGAGTTTCACCCTGAAACTAGTGCTCGTAAAAGACACATAAATCAAATTGTGCATATTTCTTCAATTTACTTTTCACTTAGACGTTACAAAATGAAGATTAAAAATTCGAATCAAATGGTGCAGTTTGATAAATAAAAAATCGTTCACAAAAATTGGATCAAGTATCATGATTCGTCATTTTTTCGTTCTCAATTCGATCGGTATCCATGATTGAAGCAGAGAAGTTAACATTTCATTTTTTTCGCTTTGATAGAAATTAAATAACTATTTAAAGGAAAAATTCTATTTAATTATACATTTCCCACTAAAAGTGCAAGTGTATCTTTGGGTAGCGACTAGAAGAGAAATGGAGAATTGAAAAGAAAAATGGGAAAAATTGCAAACAACGAAAGTGAAATGCAACGTGGTAATGCAAGTTCTTACGCGATTATTTTTTATTGCGTAGTTAATAGTGGAGAAATTATTCAAGTCACGCACCGTAAGCTTGGCTGTAGTGTAACTATCTGCCTACACTACACCATCCTAATGTTTTCATAGTGCTGATGCGTATGTGTCGGAACAACAACTTTTTCGATATTCAAGATCCTGACCTTACACGAATGTTGACCCTTTCTCGGCATAAAAAAGGATCAAAACTTGTGTACACGGTTTTCGTCGAATGTTTAAACCTCATAGGAAGTCTGTATCTGTAAACAAATCAGGGAACCGGAAAAAACTATTTGAAAAAAATTTTAACAAGCACAATAAATAAAAAAATCAGTCTCAATAATTTTACAATATTTACATAACTTGCAGTTTGACGAACATTATCAATTTGAAGTTGTTGGAAAAAAAAATTCTTTCACAAACGCATCCCAACGTTTTTATTTATTAGATTTTTCGACGAATGATTTTTCTTTATTTTATTTTATCTATTTTATATCATTCAATCTAATGAATAATTGTTAATTCTTTCAGATTGTTCTCTCCGCCCTTGTGGCCGTAGCATTCGCTGCCCCAGGATACCTTGCCCCGGCTTACTCCCATTATGCCTATCAAGCGGGAGCACCGATCGGACACGATGGTCGAGTAGTCGATACACCGGAAGTTGAGCACGCAAAGCAAGCTCACTTGGCTGCTCACGCCAGCGAAGCAGCAAGAAACTCTTACGGTTATGCTTATGCCCCAGCACTCGCATACGCAGCATCTCCCTACGTCAGCTACCCCGCTCACCATGCATACATCCAACCTGCTCCTCTTGCCGCTGACGGACGCGTCGTAGACACCCCCGAGGTAGCTCATGCCAAGGCTGCTCATCTCGCTGCTCACGCTCAGGTTAATATTTTTTTCCAATCTTTTTCTTTCTTATTGTACTTTGTTTCAAAACATAGTAGGGATCCTGTATTTCTCTAACTTTTTGTTGGAAAAATAAAATTGGGGAAGGATTTGTTTAGTTCGAAAGATTTGAAGAAATTTCGTAAATTATATTTAACAGGAAATACCTTGAAATCATTTTTGAAATAATTGAAATAATTTTCTATAATTGTCAAGGGAATTTCCGCTCAAAAAGATTGTGCAGTTTTTTTATTCGACTGATGCTGGAAAAACGTTTTTTCAATACAATCATCTGTTTTTTCATATTTTCGATACATTTTTTTATTGTAGGCTTGAAAAAAACAAAATTCTCCGAAGCATAACTTATTAGTTGGTAGAAAAAAGTATAGCTTCGTAATTAACGACGTTTTTTTGTTCTTTTTACGATTCAGGAGGCTGCCAAGTCTGCTGGACACGGCTACGGAGCTCTCACTTACTCGTACTCACCGATCTACGCTTACGGATACGCGTCTGCTGCGCCTTTGGGTCACGATGGTCGTGTGATCGATACACCGGAAGTTGCTCACGCCAAAGCAGCTCACCTTGCCGCACACGCCGCCGCCAGTCATTAAAAAAAGACGTTTTTGTTTTCTCTCCGTATTACGAAAAAAATTGTTACGCCCTCGGCCCTGTTGGAATCATAATAACCGATGAGAAAGGAGCAATGGACGTTTTAATAATATCCACTTTGTTCTTATTATCATACCGATATTATGACTGTCTGAATTTTACACTGTCGCGGATATAATAAACATATTCGTGTGAGAACAACAATTTGACTTGATTCATTCATAATTTTAAGATCTTTGTTGAGGTTTGTTAACGATACTGAATTAACGATTAATCGATAAGATTTTCATCTGCTAATTGTAGGATCTGCTACAGGCAGCAATATTTTTATCGACCGTACAACTGGAAAATCGCATTGACTTGGGAAATTACTGGAGCCACACCGACCGCGAGTTTTTCGCTGTCACTTATACGGTTTATTCAGTAAAAATTGTTCATTTATCATAAATAACTTTTATCTAAATACAAATTTGATAACTAAGTTGATACAAAAAAATTGCGTGCAGTAAAATTTAACCGAATAAGGAATTCCAAATACAGAAACAGTTTCAGGTATGTTCGTTGCTGTTAAAAAAGTGGGCGACGGGTTTTTCGAATTAATTTAAATTGAAATATTTCGGGTTCGATGTCCACACATTGCACGAATGCAAATATATTTCATTTGTTTGCTAGTTTTCCAATTTCTAGAGCTTTTCGAGCCATGGCGAGTGCGCCGTCTCTCGTTTTGTTTCCACCGATGAAACGAACCGTGTGACAAAATACACAGCCTTCGATACCAGCAACACGGGACAATTCCTCATCCCTCAAACCAGCCCACTCTTCCGGCAGGAACATCCTTCGAAATATTATTGTATTAACTCATTTGATTCCCATTGATATTGATCAAAAGGCTGCAAGATTATTTTTCATATTTCATTTTTACCTGCACACGAAACTTCCCGGTGCAACCGGTACACACTGAACTCTGTAGGTATTGTCCTCGAAGATGACGTATTTTATAGGAGGCTCGATCACACTCTCATTGTCTAATTCGAACAATGCATCTTTCCAGGGAAGAGCTTTGACCAACTCGATTATTTCGCCACTAGGATCGACCTTAAAAAACAGTACACAATGTTCTTCTTTATTTATAATTAATAAAAAAAATTTCATATGAAATTGTAATATCAATGCACGGAGAGAATTAGACCTGGAAGTCTGTTACGAAATAATCTTGAGTTTGGGGAAATTTTTTTGTGCCAAATGTAAATTTTCATGTAATTAAAATACAATTCGTATAAATACGGGAATGTGCATTTTCCAAAGTGAAAATGATCCAAAATTCTATGTTACCCACAGATTCTATTCTTTATTAGTAATTTTTCTGTTTCGATTATCTTCGTCTGTTCATTATCACTATAGAATAACATGAAATAACATCTTAAACGGATAAGAAAACACTCCAGGCCGAGAGAACAACTGTGTTATCAAGTCAAAAACCGAGTTTATCAATTTGATGATGAAATATCTTCATTGATTATTATATCTATAACTTACATCGAATCTTTTCAAAACAGCTTCCTTGACTATTGCTCTGACCGGTAGCCAAGTACTTGCTGTATGGTTGACAAAATATTTGAGCTCCTCACCACAGAGATCCATCGCTTTTAAAAAAAGTTCATCACTATTCACGCCTACACTATTCCAGTCGGGATTCAATCTTGCCACACGTGCACTCAAATTGGTTACAATACGATACCTAGGAAAAATGTAATGGTGATTTGTTGAACGCCTCAAGAAATTCATTTACCTTCGAATCTCAAACTCGTTTTCATATTTGTAGACAAAGTCTCGAGAAAAGTTTTAAAACAGACGCATTGATCATTTGATGAGTATTTCTCAGTACTTATTTTATTTTCCCTGTTCCCCGGTGTAATCAATTTTTAACATTTGAGCAAAATTTTGTATTCGTTAAAAATTTGTATAAAACTTGTACTTATATATGTGAAGGAAACTTATAGAAATGTGAGGACTAGAACTGGCAACAACAAAAACTCAAACAGTTGAATCATTTCTTCAAATTTCTCACTTTGAAAGTTTTTACACTCTGGTAGGTCAAAAGTTTCTTAGAGGTTTTCACTCAAATAGTATTTAATAAGGAATTCAACAAGTGATTTTGATTCTAAATATATTTGGTCCATTTTCAAATGAAGTCAGATAGAACAATGAAATACATGGTACTCACACAGGTTCTCCATCAAACATGGGGACTCCGTTATCTATTGCATCAACTTCCTTAATTAATGATTCGTAGACTCTCCTAAAAATACGGTCAATATCTGCATCATCCAAAACCTCCGGTACCAGTTGCCTAATGACTCTGTGTCCGTAGTGGCAATAAATCAGACCGGCGCTACTTAATTTAATGTTCCAATCGAGGCCTTCTTTTTTCATGACAGTGGTCCCTGTTTCCGTGAACTCACTAGATAGATGAGAAAAGGTGTCACAGTTATGAAGGAAAATAATCAATGGCTTGAGGGGCATATACAAAGGGAGAAAGTACAAAAATATTGGAGTCGAGTTAGAATGAAACTTTCTGTTACAAAAAACATTTGATCTCAAAAATATCTCAATTAATTTGGTGTAGGAAAACTGATATGAGCTTGATTTAAAAAATGATTAAAATCTTTACAATGACGATGGAAAAGAATAAGAAGTGGGAAATTAAGGATTTTTTTTTTGTAAACCTCTTACCGCATGTGATGATCATAACGTCGCTTCTCATGATCGTAAACACCACCAACGTCTACGACAATGTCACAAGTATCCAATATCTTCAAATCTCGTGATCTTCGTCGAAAACAATTTAAAAAATATATTATTAAGAGAATGATGAACGAAGTTCCGAAATGCAGGGAAAGAAATATGTCGTCCTGATTTAGTAATCACCTTACGATATCGGCATTTTTATACTCTGGCAATTGTTTCAGCATAAAACAAGCCAGCGCCTCATCACAATGGAAGCAACCATTGTGCGTACCAATTGTCACGTTTGACGGTGCCATTGAAGTATATTTTCTTAGAAAAATATGTTTTATAAATCGACGACAAGGAAACTTGGTGAAACACGTGGTCAACTTAACAGACGTTGTCAACAAACTTCGAAAAATTATCATTACCATTCAAATGTACGCTAATGTCTTTGCTTATCGGACATTATGACTTTGTAATGCGGAATAAATTCTTTCTCTCTTCTATTATCGTCACCAAATTTGCACGATTTTCAAACTTCGAACGTCACTAAACGATAAATGTGGTAATTGTGAGGTTATACACGCGAGTCTCCTCGAAAATAAAACCATGTATACAGCGCCAAATTCAAAAATTCTGACGACGTGAAAAATGGGAACTTGGTCGAAATATACAGGAATTTCTTTTTTTCTGAAATGATGCAGTCGTATATCGTAAACAATAAATTGTACTCTTTATTTAACAAGTGAATTGATATAAAAACTTGGCTAGGTTATTGCTTTTTTTTTTTAATTCAACCTTAGACTTAGATTGAGGGTTCAGAGACGTTGATAACTACAGGTCTCCCGACTTCGCTGGTTTTTTATAATCTGATGGTTCCGTTTCATCCAAAGAGTCTTTCGACAAACTACGTTTCATGAACTCATTGTACGCTAAAATTGCAACGTTCCTTCCTCCGATGGCACTCATTTCCATCGCGCTTGCAGCCCATTCAATCGCGTTCACGTGATACAGCGATTCGTACAATTTGAAATCTAGTCGAGGATTTGCTCCTTCATACTTCGGATATGCCTTCCATTTTATGGTTCGTATGTTTTCCACCTGAGAAACAAGAAAAATAGCTTTTCGATACACAAACAAAAAAAAGAAGAGTTATTTAGATGATTATTGAATCATTCTCATCGAACACTTTTTAAATTCGAATCTGCTTATGCCAACTAGTTAACGATCATTTTGAAAAGTTCGGAAAATCAATTTTACAGGGATTCAAGGTTGAATGAAACTTTTTTTCAAGCCAAAATTTGATTGGTCTTGCAACTCTCCATATTTAAGTAGAGGTTTGAAACAATGCAATGATCTATGATACATGAAACGTTGAAAATATACCGTTTTTTAAAAGATCTGCTATCAGCCAAGATCAACCGTCATTAAGAATTTTTCTGGATTCTTTAAGATGGCTGATCTTTTTCAGATTCTTTCCGAATCGCTCGATACAGAAATTTGCATCGGATGAAACTACCGACGTAAATGTATCTCTAAAATAATGAATGTGGAAAAATGTAACTTTCGAATAAATCCAATAAATACAAGCAATTCCAGTAGATAGATATTTTACGATATGTAGATCACTGACTGTTGTCACTCCAATAAAAAATAGTATAGTTTTATTCCTTTACACAGTACGAGATGATTCTGACCGATTTTTTGAAAGAAAATTGAATTTCTCTTCATGCAACTGATGTAAGTTGAAAATTTTGAAGTATTTATACAATTCGAATAATAACCATCGCAATAGCTCGGCGCTTACCTTTGTAAACATATGGTCGATAACATGTTGTTCTAAAGGTTCTCTCGTGAATATTTTCCACACCCTAGAACATTTTCCATCAATCGATATAAGATTTCCTACCGAGCTGATGATCGTTTTGTTCGGATCGCAACTCAGAATAGCATCGATCGAATAATCCAAATCGAAATATTTTGGATGCAAATCGCCGTGCACAAATGTCGCAATGGTGGTTTGGTACAAGCCCGGAAAATCGAGATTCACGTTTTCCGGAAAATCTACAAATTCCATCGACATTTCATAATCTTTCGTTAAAGGAGTCGCTACAATGACTATGTCGTAAATACTTTTTATGGCACTGGAACTTCCTGCAATATAGACACGCATTCGACATTTCGTTCCTTCACATTACGGTAAAATCGAATGAAAATTAAACATTATTATGAATATAAATTGATGAAGTATACAATATACAATGAAAATAATTTAAAGAACTCGCCATTATTGACATAATGCACCTCGTACATTGGACTATCCTTCTTTCTCGGTATGTGGACTATCTTTTTGACAATTGAAGGCACAACGTTTACGTTCCCATTCCTATATATCAAGTGTTTTGGTACCTGTAAGCATTGTTTTTTGTTTTCAATTACATTCTAAAGTTCAAAATACATTGACGATTTTCAACAAAGTTTAAGACAATTATTACATCCTTGTTTCCACCTTTGACGGACCACAAATCGGCTCCAGCACCTGCCACAGACACGCAACCAACGAAACTATGGACGTTAGTATTTTGACCATAATTTACGACCAATGTAGCCTCGACCAATTCGTCAATTAAACGTGAAGAAAAGCCCATTTTTGTGAGATGTTCTCGTATGGATGTTTGCAACATTTTTGGAAATTCAGTATTTAATGCTGACAGCAATGCAGTCACGTTTGTAAATGCTACACCCTGATCCTGGAGATGATAAATTTTGCCAAAATCCTCAAGCACTGTGTTCACGTAACTGATGATAAAAGAAGGAAACTTGGGAACTCAAGAGAAATTATTCTTCGATTACTTGAAAAATTAGTTACCTATGGAGTCTAAATGGTTGCAGACTGTATCGGTAGATCAATCTTCCCAAAGTCATGGCGATCCAAGAACTTTCTTCAAAAACAAACTCATCTTTGTTCCATATTGCAAATTTTTGGTCCCCACAAGATGGTCTTTCCTCCATTCCTTACAAGAATTGGAGCGTCAAAATTAATCATACCATTTTTTAGAGCATGGTGTCAATTTTTGTTCAATGTCGTACCGAGTAACTTGACAAATTGTCGCATCAATAAATTTTTATCATGAATAATAGCTCCACCAGCTTCGTACTCCATTCCAGCTATTTCTACCGTAGCCAAACGCCCTCCCAATTCTTTGGCTTCAAAGAGATCCATATTCACCTTGCCATTAAATAATTCGTTCAAATAATGGGATACTGAGGCTCCGCCTATCCCACCACCGATGATGGCTATTCACAGATCGAAATTTTACAAAATTGAGTTCCATAATCTTGAAAATTTATGTATACAAAATGTATAAATTTATACATTTCTTTTCAATAAAAGATTGACTTCCAGATTTAAATTTGACCTCCGACATTATTGGAAAATTCTAAAAAACTTGGGTAAAAAACCATAGAGAATGAGTCGTAATTATCTCATCGTAATTTCAATTAAAGTGATTACCTATTTTTGGTGGGACTGTCAAAGCACAAATACAACTATGAAGCATCAGCATTGGGACGATCAAGGAGACAGTGATTCGACGCATTATGGCGATTCGTGATTAACAATACTTATTCTGAACAAAATTTCACCATTTAATAAGCGATTTCGATTGTTATCTCTACCGGGGTTTGTGAACTTTATCAAAGGATTGTCGTATCAGAACCGCAAACTCTGAGTTTTTACAATGGCAGGTTACATTGTTTTTTTTTTATCAATTTGATGCAGAGTGCGCTGTTTTTTAATAAAATCATATAATTCGAGGTTAAACACGATGTTACTAAAAAAACTGAATCAACCCTATTTTGGAATACAATAATCAAGTTGGTTCAAATAATTCCATCAATTGAAAAAGGAATTTTAAATTCTGATATTGACAAATGTACTTTAAAAATTCATGAAAATATTTTCGAAGTGCTTCCATAATAACCCGCCACAATTGAAACAACCTAAACAAAAGAAATAACTTCTCGCGACATCTGTCAGATTATAGTTGAACTAGTGATTGAGAGTTCACTGAATTACCAACAGGGAGGGCATTCACACCAATAAAGGGCGCAGACCAGAGCCAATCCCAACGACACACTACACCACTCCCAACCTCAACAATCTATGATTTTGCCCCTGACAAAAAGGCAAGATTCAGTCTTCACTCTTCAGTCATTCAGTCATTCAGTGTTCTGCGAACGCTTGTTCAGTGTTAGTCTGAATTAGTTCGTGCATATAAACATGGCGGATCCGTTGTCCCTTCTTCGGCAGTATAATGTCAACAAAAAAGAAATAATCGAGCGTGAAAATGAAATAATATTTGGTGAATTTTCCTGGCCGAAAAACGTGAAAACCAACTACCTAACCTATGGGTAAGTATTCTCAAAAAAGATTTCAATCCTGTTGAACTTTCGCTCCAAATCTGTCAGAGTTGAGCAGTAATTTGGACGCTCAAATTGTTCGGATTTCGATTCTTGCATTAAACTGTAAATGGGACCACTTGCTGACATTAAATTATTTTCTTTTACGTCGTAGTTTCTTAAAAATGGAAATACGTATTCGTATTTACTCCAAGTATTTGAATTCCAGTCTAAATTTTTTGGGAGTCATTTTCCATGGATTAAAACCTAAGAAAATCTTTCAATGCCCTTCTGAAAAATATATGGTCAACTCTCCAATGTCATCTTTATTGCAATTACCAATCATAAAAATGCCAACATTATTTATCAAAATTACCATGTTCTCAAAACAATGAGAAATGTTAAGACGTTGCAGAGGTCTTTTTCTACCCACAAACAGAGTTAGCATACATTATTTCTTCCAATTTGCATTTTATTTTCATTCTTTTGAAGATAGCTACAAGACTTTTTGTTTGTGAACGTTAGAAAAGTTATTGGAATAGTATTATGATAAAAAATACTATTTCTTGTTCTCTGGTATCATTTTAAAACTGTTGTTTCAGGTCAGGAAAAGAAGGCAATGCCAAGGAATACTACACGCTTGAGTGTTTGTTATTTCTTCTGAAACATGTACAACTTACTCATCCTGTGTACGTGCGTCAAGCAGCAGCGGAGAATATTCCGGTGGTGCGACGTCCTGACAGGAAAGATTTACTGGCATACCTCAATGGTGAAACACCGAATTCAGCAGCCATAGACAAATCAGCACCGATAGGTTTGTCTACCCAAGTAAAGCGTACAGCGGAGGATGGTTTGGACAGTGGTCCCTCAAAGAAGCCACGTTTCGAGGAGACCCATGTGCAAAAAGTGAAGGAACAATTAGCAGCAAGATTGGACGCACCGAAAGAGGCTTCGGTGACGGTGGACAATATTAAATCATTGTCGGAGGCGATGTCAGTTGAGAAAATAGCAGCCATAAAAGCTAAGCGTTTGGCTAAAAAAAGAACAACCATTAAGGAAAACGATGACATAGGGATGGGTTCGGATCTGCGAGTCATACTCGATCTCGATGTAGACGACACGAAGGATATTGTTTCAAGGGAAAGACAGTGGCGGACGAGAGCAACGATATTGCAGAGTAGCGGTAAAGTATTTGCCAAAAATATATTCGCCATATTGCAAAGTATTAAAGCGAGGGAGGAGGGTAGACAAAAAGGACCATCGGCACCAACACCCATGGTTACACCGCGATCTACTCCGATGCGACCTCTACCACAACCGGCAGTTTACAATCGTTATGATCAAGAAAGATTCATTAGACAGAAAGAGGAAACAGAGGGATTCAAAATCGATACTATGGGAACGTATCACGGTATGACACTGAAATCTGTGACGGAAGGCACAAATCCAGCTGTCAGAAAACCACCCGTTGCGAATCCATCGACAACACCGACTTCTGGCTTATTACCGACCTCTGCAGCTAAATTAACTCCGCAACAAGCAGCACAAAATAAACGACCAAGCAGAACCCCCATTATCATAATACCCAATGCCAATACGTCTCTTATCACCATGTACAACGCCAAGGATATACTTCAAGAATTGAAATACGTTACCAACGAAGAAAAACGCGCCTCAGGATGCAAAAGGGAAAACGAACTTTTGCTTCAACGGAGAAAAGATGGCGGTCTCACTGTGCCATATCGCGTTGTCGATACACCTGCAAAACTCACCAACGCTGACTGGGAAAGGGTCGTTGCTGTTTTTGTTATGGGACCTGCGTGGCAATTCAAAGGATGGCCTTTCGATGGCAATCCTGTTGAGATTTTCTCCAAAGGTACTTACATTTTCAATATATTGAGCATTTTATTTTCTAGTGGAGAACTCATGACCGGAATCGGTTTCGACCTCAAGCTAATGTCGATAATATGAGATTTCGGTCGATTTTCATCCTTTTTCAATTTTTTACTAAAGTTTTCGTCACCTTAACTTCAATCAATTTTAATGAATATTCTACGAACATAAATTGTCAATTATTTCGACGTCGAAACCCATCACTGACATTATACGATTCGTAACTAGAAATGTAATCATTAATGTTTCTGAACACACGTTTTTCATGAACATTATCAATATCCCGAAGAATGTTTCTCTACTTCAAACGCTCAGTCGTGAATTGCTTGGAATTTGGAAGCAATGTTATATTAATGTATATGCTATTAATCTCCTTGCAACAATGTAATAGTCTTTATTTATTTGGTTTACAGTCTCTGCATTCCACTTGAAATACGATGAGATGAAGCTCGACGCGAACGTCGCTCGTTGGGCGGTTTCGGTAATCGAATTAAGCAGGGAAAAACGTCATTTGGACAGAGCAGCTCTTATGATGTTCTGGGAACATCTTGACAAGTAAGTCGTTTTTTTAAATGATCATTCACAACAAAAATATAATTTCTTATCGTTACACAAATAATACGATGACTTAACTCAAATATTTTATTGTTTCAGACACATGATCAAGAACAAACCACATTTACGCTTCTAATCAAAGAAAAATCGTCATCGTACACCGTTCATCATCTCGCGTAGACACCCTCATTTGGAATTTTTCACGAATTTAAGAATAAATGAAAATATATAATGTAAATAGTTGGAAGGATGGACGAGAGGGAGAGAGAGAGAGGAGATATGAGGACAGAATATCACTTCGACAATGTGAATATATAAATTATATCACTCCAATTTTACGATTTCACTATCGGTTTTCGGTCTTTGTTGTTAAAGTTTTAAAGTATCATCAAATGGTTAAATACACCAGGAACGATTCTTACTTTCATTTCGGAATAAAATCATTGTTTTGAAATAGAAATTTTGAATATTCCAAGCCCTTCAAAGTAGAAATGAGACCGCCTTTCCGGCAAAATCCATTTTAACAAATCTTACAAATCTTTCTCAGAATGGTCATCTTTTGTGATGTGTTTTACTTGCCGAAAATGATAAGTAACGAAACCAAGCTAATATCAACATTCGTTATCATACAAGAGTATCCTGCCTTAAGAATATTTGAAGAAAAAAATGACTAGATCATATTTCGATATTTAAATTCTACCTTAGTCGGTTTATTTTTTTCGTTCACAAGCCACAAGAGAAACAACGAACCAAAGGATAAGACGAAAGAAATTTTTTCCAAATGTGGTATAAAAAATCTCGATAATATTTACCACGTCTATTGGAATGAAAAATGAACAAACAGTTCACGGTTCGAACGGAATTAGAAAAAGTCAGACACCGAAAGTCTGTTAATTCGAACTGTATCGTTTGGACGATAATAATAATAATAATAATAATAACAACAATAATGTCACAATTTTTTTTCTCTTATCATTAATCCACAATCCTGACGAAGGTAACAAAAATCGTCACTTTGATTTGTTTTCTTTCGTCTAACATGGAAAACGTCTTCGCTCTTCCACACTTTTTTCTTCGCGATTCAGTGTTAAATTTTGAGTATCTGCTAAACGATTCACTTCACGAACCTAGTACGTGACATAGTCTCGGAGGAATCTCTTCAGAAATTGTTTTTTTTTTTGTTTTTTCATCAGAAAAAAAAAGAAAAGTTGTACGTCCAATGAAAACAAACCCCTCAGGGCAGAGATTCTCCTCTTAAATTCAGTCATGTACACCACTAGGATAACAATCCTGTTTACACAACCTTTCGATAATCTTACTAATTCGATTTGTTACGCCCTATCACTTCCACACGATAGCCTCGGGCGGTAAGAGCTAAAAGAATAGCAGAGATCGGGAATTGATAGAAGACGTTGAATTCGATTTTTTAGATGGAAACCAATGATTATTATTATTATTATTAATATTAATATTATCAGTAGGAACAATATGATTGATGGAACAAGCTGTACAATTTTTTTGTTCATATTGTCAATCTAATAAATAAATAAATTCTGTGATGAAGAAACCAATGCAAATGCAGATGATGAGAAAATGAAAATCGGAATTCAATTAACACATACATCAATGTTTTTATGCGTATATCACAAACATAGCAATAACAAAAAATCTTTGTTGAAAATGTGCCTAATGAAACTACGAAAAGTTCGTAAAAATAAACGAAAAGAAAAGAAGAGAATTGTTTGTCATTGCAAAAACTACAGATACCATTCCATTAACCTCTGGCGATATCGAGTTTTTGTCGAGACTGACAAAACGTTTTACATAAATTTATAGCATTGCGTACAATTCGGCTGTACGCAAGGAATTCCTGGGATAACCGGTGGCAAATGCAACAAACCATTGCGATTGTTGTGCTCGCGCAATTGCTGCTGAACGCTCGAATTGAAGTAATTGTTGTACTGGACGCTAAATGCAACGCTGTTATCTTGCTCGTGAGAGCTCGAGGCTTTTGAGCTCGAATAACTATGGGCAGGACAACTTCCGGTCAAATCACTGGAAACGAGACCACGTGATAATTGATCGGGGACTATGTTCAATAAACAATAACCGTCGCCGTATAGATTTCGTGAGAGATTCGAATATATCGGTGGGAGTGGAAATATACTCGAAGAATAATCGCCGCTCGTTCTCGCTTCTGTTAATCCAGCCTGCGGTGGACGAAACGCTGAGGCTCGTGATGATGGAACTATTCCACTCTCACTCGCAAAATACTCGATCGCTTTCAATAGATCTTGACCACATCGCTGCAAAACCAACTGTAATACTGACAGTTTCGTACTGGGAAATAACCGAGCCAATGTCTCCACCGATGTTGGAGAAACTGCATTTATTTCCTTGCTCGTTTCTTCTGTTACTGTCTCATTTCGCTTTCTCGTGCTGAACGGAACGCTCGTCTCAGTTTTCGTACAATCTTCCCGCAGCTAGAACGAATAATTTCATCGTAATTAAACTCACTCTTCATGCCGGTTGTTTTATAGCTTTTAACGGTAGGAATAACCGAAAAATAACGACAAACATTTATCGAAAAGCAATTTTCAACGGATTTGTAACTAGGAAGCAACAGTTGGTTCGATTCACTTGATTGCCTGTAATCAAGTAATGAAGTAGATTGTAATTAACTTGAAGTCTGACATATTGACGAGGCAGGAATATATGCGTCATCGAGATAATGGATACGAAAATTGATAATGTTGAAGAGTCAATGAAGTGAAGATTTGGACATTGCAATAAAGTTTTTTTTTAAATATCCATTTTGATAAATATATCGAGCAAAAATTATACATTCGGGGCCTTCGAACATGTTTCGATTGGTTTTTTACTCCAATTTTATTTTCATAAATTTTCAAATCATTGACAAAAAAAAAGTCGTTATGAAAATGTGAATAAAAAACGAGTAGACGTGATTAGTCGTATGAGAATTACCACTGGACTTTGAACGGCAGATCGATTCGTCGTAATTTCAGAAATTATCGGAATTGCTTCGATCTTTGTTTCCTCGTCATTTCGCATTGCTGAGGATTCTTTTTCCTCCGGCGAAACGGATGATTCTGTTGTTGCGATGGAGGCAGTTAAGAGACTCGTGGGATTTGGGTCAGTGACAGCCATACCAAAAATCTTTCCTGGTGGAAGACGATCCAATTTCTGTCCCGTTGCCACTTTTGCCATGCTAAGTGCTATGGCATCTTCAGCAGCTTGTTGTCGTTTCAACGCCACCTTGATCGATATAACATTGTTTTTTAACAGAATATTTCTCAGGTTGATTTTATTCCAATCGGCGGAATTAAACTACTTCTAATCAATTTAAAACACGTACAACAAACAAAGTTGGTGGAAGTTTGTATGAAATGTATTCTGCATTCCTAGAAAATTAATTGTGTTTTAATTTGTTTTATTTTCATTCTTTAGTGTTTTTGTGGAAACCTTGAATTTCATCAATTTTAACAACGACAAATTATGTCCCAAACTTTCCCAACAGACATTTGCAGTCAAACGCAGAATTAAAAATATTTTTAAAAATGAATCCTGGAGACAATAATCCAGGAAAACTTCACTGTAAACTTCATTTTTTTTCATTCACATTACTTTATATTTTATACCCTCACTGGGATCGAAAATGCCTGATGGATTATTATTCCAAATAATTATAAAGTCACCTTAAAATAAGGATAAAATTTTGGATTTTGAGATAAAAGATTCTTGAGAGGATTTTCGTGAAGGGTCTTCTCGTTCAATCGAAATTGTGGGTGTTCGATATGAATGATGACCGAGGGTGAGTGACTTATGAATTTAGTATACGGAACGTCGCGGCACGGATTAAAGGCTTACAATGTAGACATAAGATCGAGTGTCGTCAATATGCTCGTGCAAACATAAATGAAACGCTATACCAAGCCTTAATGGATTTTAACTCTCGAGTTTAGTTTTGCACGATTGATGAGACTGGATGAAATTTATATGTGATGACGTTCTTCAGCCCAGCGTCATTTCCCAGCTACTGAATATTTCTATTTCAATTGAAACAAAAAAAAAGAAATAACTTCAAGTAAACTGTGTCGTTATCGACCCAATGGAATTATTCTAAAATATCATTAAAACATAATCATTTTTCCAATCAAATTTTTATGCATGATTTATTTTGAAGAATTTAAAAACCATATTCGTTTCCAATTTCATGTTATTGTGTCAAAAACTTAAGAACGATCGATGGATTTTAACTGAGTCGTCAATAATGTGAATAGATTCGTTGCAATAAATTGAAAAATAATCTCTAATAATCCTAATAATTTTACAATTGTCATAAAATCATAAGTAATGTTTGTTTTTGCATGTGTTGTTTTGCTTTTCCTGGCTGATTGTTCGATATATTTGACGTCGAGCCTCTATCAGATAATTTACTGCAGTATTTGAAAAATCAGGTTTACATCAGGCTTATATCAGGTTACAAAGTCCCCAATGAAATATGACGAGTTCGTTAACAATAAGCTCCTAATATGCTCATTCTTAGAAATATGACCGATTATAATAAAAAAGTGACATCGTAAAAACAATAATCTCACTTACTTGAGCTGCCATGACACGCTGCCTTTCAGCAATCAAAGAACACTTTGGACACATGCATTCTCTGTACCGGCATTCTCTTTTGTGTCCTCTAAGCCAAGATATTAGTCCGTGATTTCTGCAGCGTGCACATTTCGGTCTTCTTTGTTTGCATTCGTCTGCATTATCTTCGTGATCCGATTTTTTTGATTTTCCACGCAACATTCCGTATGTTCCTTGGCAAGATATATTTACTTATTTTTTTCTTCAAGCTCTGTTTCGCATTTCACGATTTCACTAATTACAGATTCGAAAAAATCAAGGTCACGTTACACCTCCAACTTTTTTAAAACATAATAAATATTGAGAAAATCAAAGACATTGTGAGTGATGACGTTTTTCTTCTTTGAATGCAAATGCATATAAATTTGATCAAAATGAAAAATACAATATAATCTTGATTCTTTATATATCAGACATAAAATTTTAGCTTTGAGAAATTTAGGACGACGGTTAATCGCGGACTGAAATGAAAAGGAACAATTGTATTTCGTATAACAACCCCGGACACGTTTGCGCATCGTGATTTTATCTAACGGTGTGGTCTCCGAAGCTCGCGGTATTCGGGGATTGGTTGCTGGAGAAAAAGGCGGCTGTGGATAACACGCTGGAAGAAAAAGATATAACTCTCGTTGCGGGAACAGGATCCAGCATCCCTTCGGGGTACAGGAACGTAGAAGACAAACATTTGAACGAACCACCCTTTCTTCTCCATTGGCTCCCAACATGTTTGTTCTTCATATACAAAGCCAACCACCTACCATCACCAGCTCTTTTTTACTCATCACTCGGACCGTGGCACAGCATCCATGATTTTCCCCCACATCGAATTGATTTCATCCGATTTACACGAATCCTCACGAATTGTGCTTTCGACAAACATCCTCGAGCGATTCGTCGTTGAACTACAACTTTTTCAATTGTGAATCCTATGAAAAATAACTGCAAAGTATTGTAACGTACGAAAAATATTGCACTGATATGAATTTTTGATTTTATTGGAATTTATAAACGATTGAAACAAAAATATTATTCCATGCAAGTTGAACACAAATTTTCAAATACAATAACTCTTGTTTAATTCATTTCCTAGTCAATCGCGGCAGTTGTTATTCTTTTTAGTTACAAATCCCTTACGAATCGGTTGTCGGTTTCTTGCTATTTTAATCTGATTTTTTCGATCATAATAAATGTATGATCTGAAACAAAAACTAACCATACATTTTAGGCCCAAATATTTTTGAGATCTCGACCTTTGGTTTTAGAAATTCTCAATTTTGCATTTTTTCTCAAATCTCATTTTTTATATTGATGTTCATATTTAATTAATTTTGATCACTTGATCCATAAATCTCACTTATAACTGAAGAAAAAATAGTGGTAAAACTCTGAAATATTGAAGTTACAAATGATTGAACGTTCATCCTTGGAAAAAAACCTGTTCCTAATGGCATCTGAAAAAATGATAATAAGGAGTAAATGTAGGAAGAGTATAGGAAAGAATAAAGAAGAAGTCGTCGACGTTCAATATGCTGGCAAGAGAATCAAGATCGTATAATTCATTAAACAACTTTACAAGTAGAATTTTGTTCATCTCGTTTTTTTTTCATTAATTTCTCCTCATTGCTTCCAACTTCGTAAATGCAATTCTATTCATTCGTCCGTTTGAATTCGGCGTGAGTTCTAACGACCGAATACAACAATAGATGCGATTAAAAGTAACTTTTTTTAGTCGCAATTATACAATTTGTCGTGCCAAGCGTGCGGGATGTATTTATTTTTGTTCATTTTTATATAGTTCACGATCCCTACTAACGCGCAAACTCATTCGTGAATATTTTCGCAAGTGTTTTTGTTAATTTTGTTACTTTTTCTTTACAATGCATTCCTTTTTACAGATTCCATCTGAACTTGACTCCCTTTGATATGTGCTTTTTTATGTCGATTCGTTCGTGTCGTTTAACTTGGATATTTGGTTCCCCATTTTGAAACATCGTTTTACCTTTTTTCGTAACAGAGTTTAAGAGCAACAGAGCTCTCGTTTGTGTTCTCAAGACGTCTCGCAAATATATTTTCATATTTTGTTTGTTTGTATTTATTCCACCATTCGGAAGTTCAAAGAAAATATCACACCAAAGCTCGAAGCCGAGATTGACGAATCTTGGCCCCTCGTACCCCAGGACAAAATCGGAAAATCTCATCAAGTTCTCGTGAGTCATTATTTTTTTAATATTTGTGTTTTTTTGGTTTTTCGTTTTTCTTATCACACATCGTACACGCGCTCGTCGTTGAGAGGCAATAATCTTGTGCATGGGTCAATCAATCGATAATGCAACTGTTCAATGTATATATACAAATATATATTATTTATCAATAAAATAGCAGCGTAACGAGGACCTGGAGCGATCACAAAAACTTAACGCATCAATTTATCATTAAAACTGTTAGTTTTATCGCTAAAAATTTTAACGGATCGGAAATGCTGCGAGAATGTTTCCTTTTTTCGTCCTCCATGTTATATTCATTCAATGAATCATTTGTTTCGCATTTATAATACAAAATTAATCGTGGATATTATTGACGAGAGATAAGAATTTTTATTTTGCCGTTATCCTTCATACGGACCTTCAGTTTCATCTGCATCGATCTTTCGTCTATCTACTTTTGAGTAGCTAAAAAAAGCTGTCAAAGGACGAGTTTTAATATCATTTTTTTTTCTTTTTTTTTCATTAAGATCGACATGGAGCGAGCCACGTTATACAAGATTAAAATTAACATTGCTCTTGTGGTAAGGGAATTTACGTATCAGCGTATGGTCGTGTTTAGACTATGAGCTCAAGTTCCACCCCTAAGTG